>JARYHS010008075.1:118148673-118179754 GCA_031002005.1 Vandiemenella viatica | reverse complement strand
ATTTGAAATTGTCCCGGAATAAATTCTGTTTTTAAATGCACTAAGCCTGTCTTCAAGGACTAATCGCGATACTGCTGACTCACCCATCGTTGCTGCATGATCATGACTGCATAAGGCTGCACCAGCATACTGCCGACTTGGGCCGGGCGATGGACCGGCGTACTGACGGCTGGAGCCGGGCGATGGACCGGCATACTGTCGGCTGGGTCCCGGCGGTGGGTTGTTGAAGTGCCGGCTGGGTCCCGGCGATGGACCGGCGTACTGACGGCTGGATCCGGGCGATGGGTCGGTGGACTGGCGGCTTGACCCGGGCGATGGACCGGCATACTGTCGGCTGGGTCCCGGCGGTGGGTTCTTGAAGTGCCGGCTGGGTCCCGGCGATGGACCAGCATACTGTCGGCTGGGGTCCCGGCTGTGGGTTGTTGAAGTGCCGGCTGGGTCCCGGCGATGGACCGGCATACTGTCGGCTGGGTCCCGGAGGTGGGTTGTTGAAGTGGCGGCTTGACCCGGGCGATGGACCGGCATACTGCCGGCTGGAGCCGGGCGAAGGACTGGCATACTGTCGGCTGGGTCCCGGCGGTGGGTTGTTGAAGTGGCGGCTTGACCCGGGCGATGGACCGGCATACTGCCGGCTGGGTCCCGGCGGTGGGCGGCTAGGCAGGCGAGGTGCTGCTGCTGTGGCGGGCGGTCGGCTAAGTCCTGACATCTCCCATGGTCGCCATATTGGTGGCGGAACTGCCTCGTTGTCCTGGTGTCCGACCGCCCCCTCTGAAACATAAAAAAGAAGAAAAATGTTTTAGTATCATGTAAAACATAATTTTGTAAGCATAAAATAATATAGGTAAATTACTGATGTACTGGACTTACCGATATTCCAGTGTGCTGGTGGTTGTGGAAGAACCCATTGTGGTGGCGGAGTTGGCGGCATGCTATGTGGTGGTGACATGCTCTGCGGCACATCCACGTCAATATTTGGGAGCATGCTCCATTGTGAGCAATCACAAGCTCTTTTTGGGCTACTTAATTCATGGGAAGAATTACCCTTACGCTTCTCTGCGCGTGATGGTTCATCTGAAAAAGAAAAAAAAAATGTATTAGCAATAGTTATAAAGACATGGGGAAAAATAATCTATAGATAAATACGTACTGAAATAAAAAAGGTCGCTGAATGAAATATCCAAATCACCTGCGAACAAATAAATTAATAATATAGACTACTGCTTTAGCACTATACATTTTCATAAATCTAATTACTTTAAAAAATTATCATTACCGAAATCATCCTCAGCGAGAATTTCATCAATGTCTGAAGCAGAAAAAAAAAGCTCATCAGTATATGTTAAAGAATTTAAAACAGCCAGAAAAAAACAAGTTAAATAACAATAATTTACTTACCAATATCGCTGAATAAGCTAAGATCCTCAGAAGACATTGCGATGATTGAAGTGTTCAGCTCGGGCGCTCAGAGAAGACTGGATGGCTGAAGGGGGGGTCTCAGCCCTATTTATACACGCGTCTAGAGCCATGGAGAATTGGTGTGGGAAGACTGCGCCCACGATGATGAATGTGGTGCAGCTGTGCGCATTCAATTACGAACCCGCATCCAGCAGCTGCGAGGGAGCGATAGTTCGAGTGTGGCGCAGCTGTGTGCATTCAATTACGAACCCGCATCCAGCAGCTGCGAGGGGAGCGATAATTCGAGTGTGGCGCAGCTGTGTGCATTCAATTACGAACCCGCATCCTGCAACTGCGAGGGGAGCGATAATTAGGGTGTGGCGCAGCTGTGCTTATTCAGTTACGAACCCGCATTCAATTAGTTACCGGCACGTGCGCGGCGGGGGAGCGATAATTCGGGTGTGATGCAGCTGTGCGCATTCAATTACGAACCCGCATTCAATTAAACTCCCCTAGTTCCTCGGCTCCCCTCCGCTCCAAGGCGTGAGTCAATTAACATTAATTAAGGCTCCCCCGCAAATCAATTAACATTAATTAGTCTCAATTAAAATCAATTAAAATTAATTAAAATCAATTAGCCTCAATTAAAATCAATTAAAATCAATTAACATTAATTAATTAAAATTAATAAAACCAATTAGCATTAATTAAAATCAATTAACATTAATTAAAATTAATTAACATTACTTAAAATCAATTAAGGGCCCCACGCAATTCAATTAAAATCAATTAACATCAATTAAAAACTGGGCTCACTCCCCCCTTATCTATCTACTATACTACTACTACCGTCGGCCGCAACAAGTAAAGGCCAGCAACCCCAAAAGCACAAAAGTCCCATTACCCTCCTGTTTATCAATGAATATATGTACCCCAACATATACCAATAACACCTATCACACAGAATCCTTACCCTCCTCTACCCCAGGATAAGGAAAAGTACTCCTCACCCGAACAAGTAGTATTCATAGAGAAGATATTGCAAATGATTCTGAAGATGATTCAAGAATTTCAAGCAGCTCCATCTGATACTTCCCAACTCGACCCACTTCGTCACCTTCTTACCAACCTAGTAGGAACCAATTAAAGAACTGAATACTCTCTCTACTTCCTATGGCGATAAAACTTTTGCAATGGAATGCTCGATCTGCTATTGCCAATAAAGACATCCTATTTAAGGAATTGCTCGACAACAACGTAACAGTAGCTGCTATCAGTGAAACCAGGTTAAGCCACATGCCCCTATCCATTACAGGGAATACAACATCATCAGGGAAGATAGAACGGACGGAAAGGGAGGCGCGGCACTCTTAATAAAGGAAAAAATTTCTTTTCAACAAATACAGATAAAATGGGGAGTAAAAGAAGTACAGGCTGCAGCCGCGGAAATAGAAACACTTATGGATACCTACTCTATATTATCACTATATAAACAACCACATGTGAAGGTCAGCTGTAACGAATGGAACCAATTGTGGGCGTCATTTCGTACCCCGTTTCTGATCAGTGGTGATTTTAACGCTCACCATGCTGCTTGGGGCAATGACACCTCGGACGCAGACGGAAGATCGTTATTAAATTCGATAGAAGACTATAACCTAGTCATTTTAAATGATGGCTCACCCACACTAATTCCGACTCCCTACAGACGCCCAACATTGGTAGACATTTCTATAGCATCGCCCAATTTCCACACGATAGATAAATGGGAAACAAAAAGATATACATTGGGATCGGATCATGGAGTTAAACTCGCGATCTAGTTATCATGCTAGTAGTCGCTGGCGTATTCAGGAAGCCTCGTGGTCTACGTACGGAAAGGTCATCTCAGAGCAATTAGCCAATCTTAATCCTAATATATCTGTAAAGGATTCTGACGACGCTCTGATATCAATTACAAATAGGGTGGCGATGAAGTCGATTCCTCGCCGTAAAACTACCTGGTGTTCTGGTGGGATTCAGAATGCTCTAAAACAGTAGGAAAACGTAGGTTGGTACTGAGTAATTTTCTTAAATTACAGACGCTCGAAAGTTATTTAGAATATAAGCGGGTGGATGCTCAGACAAAAAAAAATCTAAAACGGCGGAAGAAAGAGGAATGGATTAAATAATGCAGCGGCATAAATAAGGATAAAAGCATTTCAGACGTTTGGAAGAAAGTTAGAGCATTAAAAAAAATTAAACTCAAATCGACCCGTTGATGCTGACCCGGTCTGGTTGGAAGAATTTTCAGATAGGACACCGCCATTCTCATGCATTACGGCTCTGATGAGCATACCTGAATCGGAAGAGGAACACTCTCATTCAATGATGACCCCTTTCTCAAGAATAGAACTAGAAAAAGCCTTATCAACAAATTAGAAAACATCCCCAGCAATTGACAATATCCATTATCCAATGCTTACAAATCTGCCGTCAGAAGCCCGAGATTTACTTCTCCTCATTTTTAATGAAACATGGACAAAAAATGAGTTAATTGAGGATTGGACAACACAAATGATTTTACCGGTCTTAAAACCTGGAAAAAAAATCCACTATTACAGGCTTCGTATAGGCCAATAGCTTTATCATCGTATGTGGGGAAGACTCTGGAGAGAATGCTTAAGAACCGCTTGGAATGGTGGCTAGAGGCGATTGATTTACTCCCTCAATCACAATTTGGATTTCGCAAAGGGACAGGGACAATAGATAATTTAACTATTTTGACAACGGATATCATTGATTCTTTTAAAAGAAAACACTGCACGGTCTCATTGTTTTTAGACATCTGTTCGGCTTATGATCATGAGCAAATCCCTATCCTACTGGATAGATTAAAAAGACTGGGGCTTCAAGAGAGGCTAGTGTACGATGTTAGCACCCTGTTGGGGGAAAGAAAAATCTTCATGCGATACAGGGATCAAACCACAGGACCAAGAAAACTCTTCATAGGACTACCTCAAGAGACTATTCTGAGTCCACTATTATATATTATATATGCATGGGATTTGGAAAGAGTAGTTAATCCAAACACCCGAATTCTTCACTATGCGGATGACATCTGTATATATTGCATGGCGGCTACACTGTAGGAAGCTTTATCCAACCTAACAGGTACGATGATGAACATGGATAAATGGTATAAACGGAATGAGCTACAAATCTCAACTGAAAAGTTCTCATTGATAATCCTCACCAGAAATCGATTAGATCCCAACGAAATCAGAAGTTAGAATAGGAATCTACTCATTTACCGTTAAATCCAATGTTCGTTTCCTGGGTCTAGTGCTGGACTCCAAACTCAGTTGGATTCCCCACATTACTCAAGTAGTTAATTCCTGTAACCCAGCTCTGAACATTATTCGATACGTAACACGGATATGGTGGGGTGCAAATCACCACATCCTCTTAACAATATACAGAGCCTTAATTCGATCTAAAATAGATTATGGAAGCATTCTGTACAGCAAGGCAAATACTCGAATCTTTTCCACGCTGGACAAACTCCAATACAGCTGTATAGGAACCTGTCTGGGAGCCATCAGATCGACTCCCACGAACGCCCTACTGGTAGAAGCCCGGGAGATGCTCCTGAATATCAGACGAAACTGGTTGGCTAGTAAATATATTCTTGAAAGGTTAGCATATAGGAATCATCCAGTTATCTCGAAATGCAAACCTTTGTATAAATATGCATATAATACAGAGCGTCATAGACTGGCAGAAGTCCTCTTCTGTTACAGAGAGTGGGAAAAACTGGCAGACAGAATTATTACAACGAAAATATTTCCCCCATATGAATATTATTCCAGCACTAGTATGGTACAAATATCAATATATTACATAACTACTGAGACCAACCAACATGTCACCTACAAACAAGCAGTAAGGACATACATGGAGGACATTGGAATTATACGTTTTATATATATACGGACGGATCCAAAATAGACTCAGTGGATGGAGTAGGCTGCGCCATTTATTGCCAGAGTACTAGGTATCAAGAAACGTATAAATTACCATCGAATACATCCATTTATACTGCAGAAGCCATCGCCATATTAAGAGCACTTGAGCACAACTTGACATTGACTAAGACGAGTTTTTTTAATAATCTCTGACTCGCTCAGCGTGCTGAACTCCATCCAAAAAAATTTTTGGGCAAAAAAAACAATCAATTTATAGTTAAGATTGTGGAGACATATCTAGAATTGTCCAGAAGAAATAGATCCATTAACTTCCTTTGGCTAAAAGCACATGCAGGGGTTCCAGATGATGAAACAATGGATCAAATTGCAAAGACAGCCGCTAGAATGGGAAACACCTTAGATATCCAGCTTCCGTACACTGACTACCTCTTCAAAATAAAAACAAAGGCTCTGTACAAATGGCAAACTGAATGGGACTCCAGCAAAAGTAGGAGGGGACAATACTCTGGATCGATTCAACCCCGAATACCATCCCGCCCATGGTTCTTCAACTTCCCGGATCATAGAGGCGTCATTTCCACTATCATTAGAATGCGCTTTAACCCTGGTTTATTCCCCCAACATTTACATCGGATACACATCTTAGATACTGATATTTGTGATTGCGATAGAGCAGAAATAGGGGATGTTAATCACGTAGTCTTTTCTGTCCCAAATAAAAATCTCGTCGACAAAATTTTTTAAAACAACTAGTCAACTATGGAATACCTCTCCCAACAAGCATCAGCTGTCTGTTGTACGGTAACAACGTGACCATATACAAGTTGTTAAGTAACTTTGTAAAGTCAACTAATATAAATATTTAGATGTGAAAACTAGTTATTCGTAAGGATTTTATTCATTTAATGTCGGAAAAAAACAAGTATAAGGAACTAACAATAATGTATATTTCTATGTATCATTTGTAATTATATTTGAGCAATTGTATCTATACATAATGTGTCAAACCTTGACTCTCACCCCTCTTTAGGGGATAAACAAAAACGTTCCTTTCTCATTAATCAGTTTACTTATGTTCTATCCTTTATATTTTACTAATCATGTCAAGTCTTGCTCTCCTACCTATATGTAAAATCTATATATATATAAAGATGATTGTATGTATGTTTGTTTGTTTGTTCTTCATACAAATCCACAGTTTTCATCCGATCTCGACGAAACTTTGCAAACTTATCCTTTGAAACAAGAAAAAAAGTAGTGTCTACATTTGGTTGAAAAATTATCTGTATACATTATATATGTTGTCTTATAATTTCGAAAAATTACTGAACGGCGATAGACGGACGTGATGGATGTTGAGGTCTCTCTACTGTTTTCCCGCGTAGCGGTCAGATAGCTCAGTAGTTAAAGAGCTTGTTTACTAATGTTGGGGGCGTGGTCTTCGGTTCAAATCTCCGTGGAGGCTAAGGTTTTTAAAAATTGTTTTTAATAGTAAGGGTAAAGCCTGGGCCGTCGGTTATTCTAGTTGAATGTTAAACTGTAGATATCACAAAGTTAGGGATGCAATGTGAGGCAAATCGCAATGCTGTAGGTGTACACTTTTTTACGCAGTCAATGTGTGTGTGATCTGCAGTAATAATACTATAAATGCTGAAGTAAGTCTCTGTCTTTTGTTACGTTTTTACGACTAAATTCCTATACCAATATCGACGGAATTTAACAAGGTAGAGCACAGTACATTTTCTTCGGTATGATTAACAGTTGTAGTCACGAAATTTTGAGAACTTATCGAATGGTGATAGAGAGACCGATGTGTATGTTAATCTGTAATGTTACGTCCCTTGCTCAAGCTATGCTTCTCGCGCATTATGTTAGTGTATAATTTATACATATAAAGATGAATGTATGTATGTTTTTGTTTGAATATTTGTTTGTTCTTCATACAAATCCACAGTTTTCATCCGATCTCGATGAAACTTTGCACACTTATCCTTTGAAACAAGGCGAAAACTACTGTCTACATTTGGTATAAAAATACATGTTGTCTCAAAATTTCGAAATAGTACTTAACGGGGATAGACAGAGGCGTTGGATATGGACGTCTCTGTACTGTTTTTCCGTGTAGCTGTCAGGCAGCTCAATGGTTAAAGCGCTTGCTTACAAATTTTTGGGTCGTGGTGTCCGGTTCAAATCTCCCTGGATGCTAAGATTTTTAAAAATTGTTTTTGATCGTAAGAGTCACGCCTGGGCCGAAGGTTATTCGGATTGAATGTTAAACTGTAGATATCACAAAGTTAGGGGTGCAATGCGAGGCAAATCTTTGGTAGTCTTGCAGTGCTGTAGGTGTACACTATTTTACGTTATAATGATCCCTCAGGTGTTGTTCGCAGTCAGTGTGTGAGTGTGAACCACAGTAATAATACTATAAATACGGAAGTAAGTCTCTGTCTTTTTGTTACGTTTTGACGACTAAATGGCTATATCGATATTGATGGAATTTAACAAGAAAATCTTTATGAAGGGCACAGGAAATTTTTTCCAGTATGATTAACAGTTGCAGTCACGAAATTTTGAGACCATATCGAATGGTGACAGAAATATGTTGGAAATTGATTCTCATCAAGAGACAGGTTCGACGGTAGAGTGATATAGTGATAGCTTTCCTGTTATATTATGCCGACTCGGTGTTGTTTGGGACCAATCCTTCGTTACCAACAACTTTCTATATTCAATTCCGGCAAAAAAATTCTTAATCCACGCATACGAAGTCGCGGGTACGAGCTAGTGTTTTTATATGGATGTACAAATGGATGATGGTTGTATAGTGTCTAGGCGCTTAAAGCCAAATAAAA
Organism: Vandiemenella viatica; assembly: GCA_031002005.1. Lineage (NCBI taxonomy): Eukaryota > Metazoa > Arthropoda > Insecta > Orthoptera > Morabidae > Vandiemenella > Vandiemenella viatica. Next base: position 118,171,539 of record JARYHS010008075.1, on the reverse strand, counting down.
ATAAACATAAAATTTCGGGTGAGTTTGTTAAATGGTCTTCCTGATGTTATCCGGAACTAAAAAATATGTCGTTGAGTTCTTCAGATAGCATCAGAAATCTTAGGACTCTGAAAAGCTTTACTATTCGCTGGACAACAAATATTTAAGTATTTTTCTCTTTATTTATTTTCATTTGTTTTACTCTTTCTTCTTTTTCAGCTAGTTTTCCACACATACCAACCATCTTGGACTCCCTGGCTCTCTGTCACTGTAAGATTTTCCCCTCCTTTGTTTACATCCTTTCGAGGGCGTAAGCGTGTACAATACCATAAACATTATCCAATTCACGTTTTGAAATCCTCTTCCATTCGTTTATAAAAATTTTGCTTGCAGTCTTTTTGAACTGTCTCCATAATATTCGCCAGAATATAATGCACTGCTGTACAGCGACATTACGGCTTTCACTTACACCATCAATTTGCCTTCGCGGATATTAAAAATGAAACTGATAGCACTCCTGCAAATTGGTTGTTTGCCTCTCCAAATAAAATATGCTCTTTCTAGCACTTCGTAATCCTAAAACCATCTATCAAAACCAAACAATATGTGATACCTATTCAAGACTGTAATGACAGTAACAATTAACGTGGGCGCGCGCCACTACTCTTGCGTAACTTATATAAAGATGAATTGGAGCTATTCGGCATGGGTTACAGTTCTCAGAATGGCGTAAAAATTTATTTGTGAATGTTTTAGGGTAAAATGAAAAAAATTAGGACCTATGCGTTAAAAATTTTGATTTTTAAAAATTTATTTATTTATTTATCGCATGATTATTTTATAAGTTACACAATAGGAAATGTACATATCACAAGCATGTACAATTTCATATCTCTAGATCTAATGTTTTAATTCAGTCAACCGCACTGATCGACGGATCATGTGTTTCCGCCATTGTTCCCTTGTAGGCCCGAAGAGAACAGTTGGAAACGATGTGATTGATTGTCTGTAAACTGGCTTCACAGTCACAATTTGCAGAATATACCCATCCCCATTTGTTTAATAAGTAGGGCATCTGCCTTGTCCTGTTTGAATCCGATTAATGACTCTCCACTGCCGCCTTGGGAGATCGAAACCTTGTAACCTTACTGAGGGGTCCTCAGTTAATTTTTTATTGGCTGATGACTGCTCCCATTGAGTTGTCCACAGCTCGTTGATGTTGAAAGAGGACTCTGTAAGGTTGATTGCTGTACGCCATGGTGGTTTTCTTGAGTTCAAGCTTTGGTGTTTAGCTTGATAATGTCTTGATGTATAGGCAGCTGAGGTTTCTTCAGGACATTTTTCCTGATTTTTAAGAGGACTTCTGATCTTCTTATTGCTGGGGGTGAGGACTGGAAGCCATATGGTGTTCGTACTGTGAATACAGGCGTAATTATCCTCATTGCCTGATTGGGTTGCACATCTATTTTCTTTGTGTGGGCACTATAGATCCAGGATGAGCAGCAGTATTCAACAACAGAGTATGACAGAGCTAGGCTGTGGATCTTAGAACGTGAGCACTGGCTCCCCATGAAGTACCTGCAAGCTTTTGGAGAATATTATTTCTCGTTGTGACTTTGGTAGCCAAGTTTGAGACATGGTGTTTGAAAGTTAGAGTTCTATCCAGTATTATACCCAGATATTTTGGTGTGCCGCAATACGGCAGGAGTTGGTCTCTAAATTTAACTTCTGGCTTATAGTGCGATTGTCTGTTGCGTTAATGAAATGTTGAAATAACTGTTTTCTGAGGATTTAGATGGAGGCACCATTTCTTGAAGTATTCATCTAACTTTTCCAGATCAGCTGGTAAAGGATAGGGGGAAGTTGGGTGTGTAGGGAAATTGCCACCGGAGCGTGTGCTCCATTGCAATTAAATTAAATTAAAGTTGTTTCTGAATCAGAAAAGTTGGGTTTCTGGTTCACCAAAAATAAATGACATCAGCGTAAATAAATTTTCTTGAAGATGTTTCCGGTTAATCGTGAGTATGAAAATTGAATAGGAGGGATGTTAAAACAGATCCTTGGGGTAATCCATCATTTAGTATAAATATTCTGCTTCTGTCATTATCAGAATATATCTGGAAGTATCTATTGCTCAACATGTTGTATCATAGGCAACTGACAGATCCAAAAAGGCAGCCACACTTACTGATTTCTTCTCAAACTCATTTTCAGTATGAGAGGTGAGAGTGAAAACCTGGTTATTACAACTTCTCCCCGGCCTAAATCCTGCTTGTTCCATGGAAATGTGGTTATTGATCACCTCAGAAATTCTATTGTAGATCAGGCGCTCAAGGAGTTTGTATGTGACGCTTAGAAGTGCTATTGGTCTATAGTTTACCACTTTTATAGGGTCCTTATTTAGTTTCAATATGCCTAATATTTTTGTTTTCTTCATTAACGATGGGAGGTTTCCAGTTTGTAGGATATTTGGGAAGAAGTTGGTAAGCCATCTTATTGTAGATGGTCCACAGTGGGCCAAAAGTTCAGGATATATACCATCAAATTCAACTGCTTTTCCCAGTTTTATTTGTTTGATTGCATCTTTGGTTTCTTATTCTCGGTACGGGGTGGAGAATTCAGAAGATTGTGGGGCTGCTTTTTTATTGTTGTGTAATTTTAATCTGATATCTCTTTTGGTTTGCTTACATTTTGTGTTCTTAGAAACAGACACTAGGTGTTTGGCAAAATCATTCAGATTAATGGCAGTTTTTGATCTTCTGATCACAGGGTTTGAGCAGTCTAATTTTCTAATGACAGACCAGGCTTTTCTCCTAGAGATGGTGTAATCCAAGGATTCTACTGTGCGATGCCAGATATCTCTACGACCCTCGTCTAGTGATAGAAGGAGGCGTGTTGAATTATCAGAGGTTGGATGTTCCTCATATTTCATTAATAAATTGTCACTTTCTGGGCTCCAACCAGGGATGTACTCTTTGCGATATCCTCTAGGAATACAGCGTCTAGCTACACCTTTAATGACCCCACCAAATCTGCTATAATTATTGTAGGTTAGTTTAATCCATTTGAAATTTGAGTCTGTTTTCTTTGCAAAGTCAATCCAATTGGCTTTCTTGAAGTTCCATCTTGGTGTAGGGTGCGATCGTATAACAGTTGTAGACGTTCCTACCTCTAGTATAACAGATCTGTGTTGACTGTGGGGAAAATCCTTAACCACTGATCGACGATCTTGACTGATTGAACTCTGGAGCTGGGTTGTAAAACATAGGTCTGGAGTCTATCCTCGGGACCATCAAGCTGAATGAAAGGTCGGCAGATCTTTATCGTCATAAATTAATTCCAGATTATCAGTTTCCATCCTGCTTTCAAGTATTTCACCATTAAAGTCATTCTTGATATAACCCCAGAGGTGATGTTTACTGCTGAAGTCACCAAGTACTGTAGTTGGGTGACTTTGAGGTGGAAAAGGAGGTTTAGGCCAATTAGTTTCAGGTGGCTTGTAAACATTGACTATCATCAGGTTTTCAACTTTTGCTGTAATGGTATAAATGTCACTATCAGAGTTTACTGACAGTAGTTGGAAATTTGGCAAATCATTCTTGACATAATTTGCGAGGCCGTACTTGGGATGAAAATTAGAGGCTATTAATTCAAAACCTGGTATTTTCCCTCTGCGTTGTATCTGTTGTTCGTCTGCTGTGTGAGTTTCTTGGAGCACAATGACATCGACTGCATATTTCTGTGCAAGTCTGGAAAGATATTCACATTTTGCTTGACTTATTCTTTCGATAATCAGTTGAGAAATGCGTAGAGATGGTCCAATTCTACGAGCTTGGGGTCCTAAAATGACTTTCTGGCTCCTTTTTGTGTATCCTTTGACCGAGTGGTCTATTCAAACAGTTCTGTCTCATCTTAGCACCTCCCAGGGATCACGTTTAGGGCAATTGAGGTTATACCTACGGACGTGAAGCAACTAAGACCCCCACTTTGAAAAATAAGCCATACACCAGTTGCTTCAGGTGGAAATTATCCATTTGACAGTAAAGGCCTAACATCGCAAATTAATTTCCCTAGCACTTTGAAAAATAAGGGGCACCCTAATGTTAATTTACATCGCGATACACGTCGTCACTAATATGGCGCTGAAGAAAGCAGTTTATTTGTTACTAATAATAACTAAATTCCTGCTGCCTCATGCTATAACAATAACATTCTGGTCCAGGCAGCATTTCGACCTAGCCACTATGTCCGCTAATATTGCCACTACAAAATCAAACGATAAGGACTCACCATAACACATTACATGTCTCGGAACTAATTTCGAGTAGTAGCAATATTTTTTAAATTGGGATCCCTTGTTAGCTTACCATAAATTATCACAATTAATTTTATTATACACCTTCAGTATTGTAGCAGAATGACCAAATATGGGTCATTCCGTACATTTTCATATATAATATTTTGTATATTTTTATATGTAAAAAGAATAAGAAAGGAATTATCGGACAGGATTGTCAGTGTGTTTGGGACCTCCCAACTAGACGCGCCAGATTGTCGCGACAGGCAGGCGGCTGCCAGGGACAATGGACACCAGCTACCCCTTTCTCACGCAGTTGGTCAAGCGTATAATCCCTTGGCTCCGGGGAAACGGTACGCTGGGGTGAATAAACTATCCAAGCCCCAGGTCTACGGACGGGCAGTTTGGAGGTCACAGGTGACGAATAAGCCCAAGGCTATCCCGAGTTCGCACGAATCGAGAAAGACAAGGTTTGCCTATCGTGACAGCCGGAAGGAGGAGCTTAAAAATGGCAGAACCAATCGAGAGAGACTATCCTTTGCATTTTGTAATGCCGCTGTATTTTTTTTCTATGTAAACCACGAGCGACGGAAGGAGGCTTTTTCCGGCGGACGCTGGAGAGGACTTGACTCCGAGCCTTCAGACTGGAAGGAGCGGATCTTCCGAAGCTGGAGATCGCTCCGTCTTGGCATCGAACCTGACGGTCGATAAGCGTGTCTTGTACAGTGAGGTCACTGTGCACACATCCAGTACGCTTGCTGACGGACGTGGTGCATTGTACGCTATAGCCAAGGGGGCTATAGTAATTCCGCCGTCGCGGGAAATACATCGCCGTCACAGTGTGGTACTTTTATTCGGTCATTGAGTACAGCCCTGTGATGACCACTGAATGATTAGGAGTTCTCGCACCCCCAAATATTGAGCTAGCTGGGGCAGACTTTCTTAAAGCCACACTTGGTGGATAATTTAAATTATCCTGGCACCCGGCATTTGAGATCGGATACAGTTAATGTCAATACTGTGTTTGATTTATGGTTCCCGATCATTGTGAAGGGAACTTTCATTTAAAAAAATCAAGTGTGTAGCATTCTTGGGACTTTGTTTCAAGATTAATTTTAAAAGTGGTTGTGTTTTAATGCTTTGTTTATTTGTTAATATGTGTTGGCAATTGTAAGAAGAGGCTTTGCATAGTTCTTTTTTATCATATTTCAATGTGTCAATGTTAACGATAAATAAGCCTCGCTTGTACGCCAATATGAGTACCCAATAAATTAGCAGCCTAGGATTTCTTTTAATTATAAAAAGAAGTAAAAGGTTTTCACCCTTACCTCCCTCCCGCACATACCGCCACAGTATGAATTGCAGCTGGACTAAAGCACGCGCACTGACACAATCACTGTATCGAGATGTAAACTTGACCTGCAATATTAACGTAAGCTGTGTTAAGAGCTGTAATGAATTCTGGACTTTCCGTTGTACAGCGTAAGTTACGAGCATTTTAGTATTCGTTTTTAAATTACGTTACTTTAATAACTGTTATTATGATAATGCCATGGTTCACGTGACTGGATGTTGTTCCACATTATTTACTTCGCTTTAACTTCCGCCATATTGTAAAGGTTATTTTGCAGCCAGTTTTTAGCGGCTGCTTTGATATCACGAACTGAAATTGTTGGTCAAGTTTATATCGCAATCAATGACGTCACTAAGACGCAATATCCTATTATATAAAAAGCTAACGTGGCGTATGCGTGCGTCGTCTATAGCTGCTTCTCCTATTGGCTAACGAACGGCCAATCATCAACCACCATTTTACGTTCGTACAACCATCTTGCTTTTCGTTTATTTACAGCTAGACGATGAAATTCATATGAGGAGAAGGAGATTCAATATTTGCGCTATTTTATCCGTATCAGTTAGACACAGAAATTTAGAAGGGGATTCAATATTTACGCTACTTTATCTGCATCAGTTATGAGCATAACCTAAGAATTTTTTTGGTAGAAGGTGAGAAGCAATGAAGTTTATTAAAAACTAGGAGAAATGTACATAATGCGAAATGTATTTGTCACATAAATAACAGTTACCCGTTTACGACATTATAGTCTCCGTAATCTAAAGTGAAATGCATTTTTTTATTTTAAAATCCTAACAAAATACTCTGATAATCTAACGAGAATAACGTATTCGTATAACTAAAGATATCATTAAGGATGACTTATTCGTTTCTCCTTATAAGCTTTTCCATAATAAATTCCTACTACCATTATATATGATACCCTTAGTTTTTGATACATGTGTTAGCTATTAAATGAGATTTAAGATAACTTTTTTATCAGATTTAAATCATCAAGGATATGACACTCGCAATTCAACAACGATATTATTGCCGTAAAATAGCAGTGAGCAGTGATATTATAAATACTGAGAGTAGGGAAAAAAAATTAATACCAGGCAATTATATGTCACAAAGTTACAATTATTACGTTCGATTAAATTTACATATTGCTTTTTATTTATCTACGACAACCAGATGCAGAAATTAATGTAAGGAGAAGGGTTTTCATTATTTACGCTATTTTACCTGCCCAGTTGTAAGCACAAGTTTAAACCGTAAAACTAAGAATTTTTTGGCATACGATAAGAAACAATGAGGTTTATTAAAAACTCAGATAATCGTACATACGTAATCGCGACATGTATTGGTCAAATAAATAACAGTTATTTGTTTTCGAAATTGTAATCTCCGTCATCTAACGTAAAATGCATTTATTTATGTGAGATCCTAACCAAGTGTTCTGATAATCTAACCAGAGTAACGTATTCATATAACGAAAGATATAATTAAAAAAGATTATTTTTCTTACAAGGTTTTTCAGAATGAATTCCTACTACCACCATAGGTGATACCCATCATTATTCATTTGAGGGTAATAGAGGCTATGATTTTAGAACCCAATATTACTGGAGGTTGTGGTTAAGTTTACCAGAATCGCAACTGACACATTTTGTTACAGCATAATTCACTCTGAAACGAGTTTTACAAACCAATTAAACTGCTTTCATAAGCGCCATGTTTCTAAAGGTATTAATTAATGCGGGTGGAAGTAGTTTCATATTTAACCTGCTGAATTGTGCCTGGACCAGGAATAAAACTGATATTACATGGATAGCAAAAGTTTTTGTGGAATTCCTAAACTGATTTTAATTTAATTGGTTCTTTACTTCCGGCGTCATTAATTCAGTAGAAGTTACTACTGTATGGCTATGTGAACGGCAAATGAAATATGTAGAACTTTAAAAAATCAAGGTCATTAGTATTATGTAATATCAGTTCCGTTTAATTAACCAACTGCAAAAAAAAAAAATGAACTGCCAGAATAATGCGTTCAGACCGTCATTTTTGACGGGCTCGAAGCTAGTAGTAAATGTATTAATTCGCGGGTGACAGAAACCTTGATTTTCTAGCGGCAATATTGGCGGAATTAGTGGCTTGGTTAAAATACAGCTTGAACCAGAATGACAACTGAAAATTTATTAGTAATGAAAGCTGCTTTCATGAGTGTGAGTTTAGTGACATGTATCGCGTTGTACTTAAATTGTATCAAAAGATCAATAATAATAGTTCCAGAGCAAGAAATATAAATTTGCAATCAACCTAAAATATTTTTAAAATCATACTGTCGGTTAATTCACAAAAAGATGTTTTCAGATGCGGACATGAAATAGTGTGACATCTCAAGTATCACGCCGTAATTCCGTTCGTAATATGTGTTACAATATATGTGAAGAATCAAAATTTGAAAGGAGCTCTATTAACGAAGGTTGTGGTAAGGTTGAAGGGAAATTTTTCTGCTGGTCGTACTCTGAACATTAACAAAAACTTTTATACCATAGCACACTTACAAGCGGGCGAAGTCGCGGATAATTGCTATTACATATTATTTATGTAAAGTGCTTTTTTCTGTCACAAACCACTATCTCCCTTTATACCTAACTGAAATCAATAAATATGGTATCATTTTAAAGATTAAGGTATCCACTTTAATCATATCATATTTCAACCCTTAGACTACCAACGGGACATTTGTGTCCCATGAAATGGCATTCAGAAACCACTGGGGCAATACTGATTCTGAAAGTTATATGATGCTGTCCCACTGGTACAGAAGTAAGCATTAGACACCGAATTCTGTCCATAGATAGCATCGGTTATGTTATAATGAGAAGTAAAACAATTGTTTCACGCCAGTTGCTTTTCATCGGTCATGTAGAGACAACGTTCTGTGTTTATTTCGTGTTGTTTTGTAGAATGGTTGTAAATTATTCGTCTCCAAGTGTATTACTTTTATCCAATCAGAACCTGGTAAGTATATAATAATTTCATCAATATTCACTCGTGGGATATATATGTCCCACCGGTACTGGACAGAAGTTTTACTTCATCTTCAAGTTGGTTTTACCACGGTCTTTTGGAATTTGTATATGGAAATAAGCAAGGGGCAAGACAAATTACTGCAATTTGTTGTTCTACTTGCCAAAAAACCTAATGGCGACAGGAAAACAAAATAGCCATTTCAAACGCAAGAGATGCAAAGGCAGGCCATCAAAAGTATCAAATCTAATGCTGAATACTTGCCCATCGAAGGTACTACAGGGAGACGATGAACACGATGCGCGCTGAAGATAATCGAAATGGGGACAAAAACTGTTTGTACCATGTGTCAATTACCACTCTGCAATCAATGTTTCACACCATATCCCAAATAACTTCAATGTAACTTTTTCATAAATACTCTCTTTGTAAATTTTGCTTAAATAAAAATTTTCTAAACTATTATTTCTCTTTTCATTTCATGCCTAAAATACCACTGTGAGATATTTGTCCCAACCAGTAATACCAGTGGGACATATATGTCCCAGCTCCCAAAATTGCCTCCCCCCCCCCCCCCCCCCAACTAAACGGCTAATATGAGTATAACCATGCACGAACAGCTTTTACAAAGCCTGTATAAGAGGGAATTTGTTTTACTTTTCAAGAAAACAAAAATGGTAGTCTAAGGGTTAAGAACATATTTTTTTCCAAATTCAACCCTTAAAGGGCAATAATGTCAATATTTCTAAAATGCTACTTTTTGTGTCACGAGCCATTTATGTCATAGACTACCTATCCCAAATCGAAAAATGAAGTCTCATTTTAAAGATTAAGGTCTCCGCTTTGGTGAAATCATATATTAAGACAGTAATTTTTAGGAATTCTACCCTTAATGGGAAAAAGCTTCAATGTTTCTGCAACGCGTTTTTGTGTAACGAGTCATTTATCTCTCTTGATATCTAACCCGATATAGATAAATGAGGAATCATTTTAAAGATTAATGTCTCCGCCGTGGTCTCATCATATTTTAAGAAAGAAATTTTTCGGAATTCACCACTTAAAGGGCAAAATTATCATTACTTCCATAACCTATTTTTTTGTCACGAGCTTTTATCTCGAAATCGAGAAATGAGGTATTATTTTAGAGAGTAAGGTCTCCTCTTTGATCATATCGTATTTTAAGAAAGGAATTTTTCGGAATTCGACTCTTAAAGCGTAAAATTATCATTATTTCAGTAACTATTTTTTATCATTAGCAATTTATCTCCCTTTATGTCTAACCGGAATAGAAAAATGAGCTACCATATTATAAGTTTTGAGCACATCATATCTTTAGAATTGAATTTTTCGGAATTCGACCCTTCAAGGGCAAACTATCATTACTTCCATAAAGTTTTTTTGTTTGTTTGTTAAGAGTCATTTATCTCTATTGACACCTATCCTAAATCGATAAATGAGGTATCATTTAAAAGATTAAGGTCTCCACTTAGGCAAAATTATAAATTAAGAACGAAATTTTTCTGAATTTTATCCTTAAAGGGCAAAAGTAATCACTGTGAATGTCGCATGTATGAGATAGTTCAGATCCAAGCCCCTAGATTGTGGTAGCACATATCACAGAGATATTAATAAACTGCTTCACTGGCGTCGAATTTTGTTACATTTGAAACCAGTATTGATGTCATGAAAGCAAATTTTCCGATTCATGCGTCTCGTAAAAATCTTTTAAAGCTTTAACTCGTTTGGTATAATAGATTCAGGACAAAATTCTCCAATTCAAATTTACTCTTACCCAGAGCATATTTTACCCTATTATGCAAAAACTGTGCAGAACATCCCTATGATATATTTTGATAATTATCATGGTGCAGTAACTGGAAAATTTGAATTGCGTCACCTAAATATCACATCTGCATTGTCTGTATAGTAACTAGTAAGATGTTTACTATCAATACTGGACTCTTTCAGTCGTATTATTAAATTTATATGCGTGGCTGATCGAACTTATAAAACTAAAGCTTTTTTGTTTGTAGTTGGGCTGCAAAATCTTACCATTAGCGAAAATTTTTTTGTACCACCGTAATTGGAGGCGTCTGTAGCGACACTATGCAATGTATTATTCTGAACAGTTTCGATCGCTTCTTGAGTCGATGCCGAACCTAAACCATTATGTGCAATCCCAGTGACCTTTGTTTTTCCAAGTCACAATTTCTCAGCAATTTTAGAATCATTATACAAAGTACAATCGAGTTTTGATTCACTAGCGAATAAACTTAATGACAAGGTGTGCTTGACGAGTGGTATGTCCTTGCGAATTAATCAACTATCGCTTCTTCTTGATTGTTGGGTGTTTATTTGATTGGCATTCAAAATATTTTCAACCATGTTGTTAAACTGACACTCCCTTCTTTTACTTATGTTTTCTTGGTATTTTGCTATCTTAATTTTTGCCACAATGAGATATGGTAAACTGTTTTTGGCACAATGTTCGTGCAGCTAAGTGGAATCAGTTATACCACAATTCGAGAATGGCACTTCTCCTTGGGTGTGATGCATTGATATTCCTATATATACCGGGTGCTTCAAAAAAATGTATACACACTTTAAACTATTGTTGTTTTCCCGCTCTACAAGGCTAGTATTATATTTCTTCGCCAGGTGCCAGCATAATCGTCCCTCTATGTTATATTATCAGTTGGAATTTGTAATATCAACATGGGGGACGTACGTTTGAGTTTTGAAGAACGTAAGCAGGTTATTAAGTGGTACTGGAAGTTTGAGAATGTAAATGAAGTTCAAAGACAGTGGAGAAGGGAGTATGATACAGAACCACCTTCAAGATTAACAATAACACGCATACGAGACAAGTTCGAAGTTCATGGAACAGTGTGTGATGTGCATAAAGGTCATTCAGGTCGGCCTCGAACAGCTACAAGTGATGAGTCATCAATGGCAGTCTTGGAACTGTTTCAACGCTCTCCTAACAAATCTTCAAGGCAAGGGGCACGTGAAAGTGATGTAAGTGCTAGCAGCGTGCTACGCATTCTGAAGAGAGGCAAGTATCGTGTTTACATTCCAAGGCTGGTGCAACAGCTAAGTGACGACGATCCAGATAGAAGGTTGCAATTTTGTGAATGGATTCAGGAGATGGTGATACGTGAACCGGGATTTATGGGTAGCATCATTTGGTCGATGAAGCCCAATTCAAACTTAATGGAACTGTCAATAGGCACAATTGTGTTTACTGGGGTGAAGAAAATCCTCACATTACAATTGAAAAAGCTGTAAATTTGCCAGGTGTAAATGTGTGGTGCGGTTTGTCTTCAAGGGGACTCATTGGACCTTTTCGATTTGAAGGCACTATAACTGGTATTAATTACCTAACAATGCTTGCTGATTCCATATTTCCTGCCATTCGTGCATTATACGGTAATGATGATTTTTATTTTCAACAAGATGGTGCTCCGCCGCACTATCACAGGGACGTACGAGCTTACCTGGATCAAAATTTGTCGGGCCGGTGGATAGGACGCAGGGGGCCAATCGAGTTTCCAGCACGCTCTCCAGACCTTACACCACTGGATTTCTTCTTGTGGGGCACAGTAAAAGATGAGGTGTACAAACGTAAACCACGTAACCTAGACATTCTTTGGAATGAGATTCAAGCAGTGTGTAGAGAAATCTCATTGGACGTTTTGATACGATGTACAGAATCTGTGGTGACTCGTACTCAGAATTGTATTGATGCTGCAGGTCACCAATTTCAACAGTATTAACATTTGTTGTTTATGTTTGATTTACATTGGACTTTTAGCTTTCTATTTTCCTGAAATTTAACTTTGTAGAACGGTAAATAAATTTTCTATGGAAGTTCAAAGTGTGTATACATTTTTTTGAAGCACCCTGTATATATATAGATCGGATAGCTGATACCATTCGTTTAGCAAGATAAAAACTGGAATGCGATATGATTAACAGAGTTGTTGCAGCAACGAACAAGAAACATATGAAGCAAAACTCATATTTCCTGTTCTTTAGGAATATGGTCCCGCTTGAAGAACCATAGTTTAAACACTAACATGTTATGTTGTTTTCATCAAGTTTAATAATTCAGGTTTTGACGAGTGAGATAATTAAGGTATGGTACCAAGAGATTCCCAAAGTTTTCATTAAACTTTTAAAATTGATGAATTTTGGGCAACTCAATTAACGAACGTACCTAAATAAAAATGTAATCATAAATATTTGCAACAAAATTTAAATCCGTTGAAACTTCGAATAGTTATGGAATAATTATTATTAACATTAATGAATTTCGCTGCTGATCTTTATATTACACTTCAGTTATCTCTTTCACAAACAAAAACATAAAAATCCTACAGATGCTTTTTCACTGTATTATTTCATTTCCTCTTCCCGCCATTACTAAAGCAGTCATATTTTAAACGGATTCCTGAGTTCAGTAGGTGATAGTGAACAAAGAGTTCAATGAACGGAATAATCAATCACATAGCTTGTATAACACACGCAATATTATTTCACAAGCAAACCCAACAGTATGACGATTGCTATTAATCAATTGGCCTTAAATTCTTTTCGTATCGGTCCCACTGGATAAGGAGACGTCGGTACCTGTGCACAAGTGTCTGGAGTGTAAGTGCAAGAATCGGATGGCATGTCCTCTGCCCGTGATTTAACCGGATTTGTCAGATAAGGATCATTAAGTAGTAAATAAGGTAAAAACTATTGGAGTGGATGAGAAAGTGATTTGTTGGGTAGAAAAAGTTTTAAAAGGTAGAAAACAGAACGTTAGGGTAGGAAATTGAAGAATCAAAAGAAGTGGAAGTAAAAATGGGAGTGTCAAAGGGTAGCTTATTGGGACCATTTCTATTCATTATACTAATGAATAATTGTGTCGATTGTTTACTATCTGAAAATAAATTGTATAATTTAATTTAATTGCAATGGAGTACACGCTCCGGTGGCAATTGTCCTATACACCCATATTCTCTCTTTCCTGCACCCACCTACATTTGCCAACTGCAAATTTTAGCTTTAAATTCTTTCAAAGTTTTTCGGTAAATTATTCATCATTTCTCTTGGCATTCCAATCCCTGACACCCTTAAAGGGGCGTAGCTACTATGGGGCACTATGCACCGGGGCCCTCACGCTCAGGGGGCCCCCAAGCATACCTCAAGGGGCCCCTAAACGCACCTCTATGGCCCCTGAAGCACAATTTAGAAGACCCAGGAGCCTTCACGGCAAACTGGCGATTTTTTTTTTTTTTAGCTCTACCGTCGTCTAAGGGAGGGGCCCCTGAGAACACGGGAACCCCTCACTAAGGGCCCTCGCTGCTCAGGGGGGGGGGGCTAACCAATGCTCAACTGCTCAGGTGCCCCTAAAGAACAATTCAAGGACCCCCATCCTCAGTTCAGGGGGCCCCTACCAGCACACAAAGCAAAAAAAGGTCACCCGTCTGGCCTGAGGGCCCAAAATAAATTTTTTGCACCGCGGCCCTTGTTGACCTAGCTACGCCACTGCACCCTTACCTAAAAAAGAGAATCTTCCTACACCCTTGTGCCTGAAATCGAGTGCCAGCTTGTGGTCATGATCATCTTTTCCCTTTCATGCACTACTTTTCATACCTATTGCAATATCTTTCGATGCCTCATCACCAATATACGCCCTGTACGCTCCCATGACCCTCCTCATCCTCCTCCTGTCTTCCAATGAATCCCATTCCAGCTCCTTTATCATATCCGTCACTGATTGCATTCTGCGGTAATATCCAGAAACAAATATAGCAGCCTTTTTTGCACCCTCTCCAACTCCTGTATTTGATACGCAAAATGTGGGTCTCATACTAAATTACCATACTCAAACAATGGTCTGACCAAAGTTTTGTAACCCAATTCCTTGACTTCACTCGTACATCGCCTCATAACTCTCTCCAACAAGTGCAGAATTTTGAAACCTTTTTCCTAACACCTGTCCAATGTGTCCTGCCCAGATTAGCTTGTTATTAAATGTAATTCCAAGATATTTACATTTTAAGTCTTCTGCAAGCAATTCTTTCCTCACCTTATAATGATAATCAACCTTTTGTATTCAATTTGTGTATCTAATAAGATGACTCTTCTTTGCATTTATCTTCATCCCATGTTTGGAGATGACATAATCCTATACAAATGGATCAAAACGTAAGAGGACTGTAAACAGTTGCAGGGTGATCTGAACAGGATATCTAGTTGGGTTGATAAATATGGGATGAATATAAATGCAAAGAAGGGTCAGCTTATTAGATACACAAAAAAATACTAAAGATTGATTATGATTATAAGGTGGGCAAAGAAATGCTTGTTAAAGACTTGAAATGTAAATTTCTTGGCATTTCATTTGATAGCAAGATTAACTGGGCAGGACACATTGGACAGGTTGTTGGAAAAGGTTTCAAAATTCTGCAGTTGTTGGAGAGAGTTGGAGAAGTAAAGAAATTGGGTTACAAAACATTGCTCGAATATGGTAGTATAGTATGGGACCCACATTTTGAGTATCAAACACAGGAGTTAGAGAGGGTGCAAAAAAGGGCAATTATCGCAGAATGCAATCAGTAACAGATAAAAGAGCTGGAATCGTATCCATTGGAAGGCAGGACGGACATGGCCGGATTAAGACAGCGCGGGGCCCGTAGCAAATGTGAAGAAAAGGCCCTTGATTTTTGCCGTCCGGGGGATAATAATAGAGCTAAAAAAAAAAATTTCACCCATCTAGCCTAGGCGCGGGGCCCCCCTAGGAGGCGCGAAGCCCCCCAGAAGGCGTGAGGCACGTAGCATTTGCTACGTACCTCCTGCTACGTGGTTAATCAGGTACTGGACAAGAGTGAAGAGGATCATTGGGGGGAGGGGGAGTGTACAGGGCGTATACTGGCGTTGAGGCATAGAAAGATATTGGTAGGTAGCCTATGATAAGTAGTGCATGGAAGGAAAAAGTTTACCATGACAACAAGCTGCCGCTCGATTTCTGTCACAAGGGTGTGGGAAGATTCTCTTTTTTAGGTAAGGGTGTCAGGGATTGGAATAAATTACCAAGGGAAATAATGAATAATTTACCAACAACATTGAAAAAATTTAAAGTTAAAATTTGTAGAGGGCAAATGTAGATGGGTGCAGGAAAGAGGGAAGATGGGTGTGTAGGGAAATTGCCACCGGAGCGTGTGCTCCATTGCTATTAAATTAAATTAAAATAAATTTACTATATTGGTGGACTGTTGCTTTGTTAACTATCTGCGAAATGTTCTGTGTATGTGTGTATTTTTGTTTTTGAAATGCGTAATGACGCGAATATTCTGGACCGTCCCAGCATTCGTCTTTTGCAGGAAACCTCAATCAGATCTATAGTTTTCTACTGAACCTTAAATGTTTACTGGATAATAACTAACCTATGTTACTCGCTATCAAATAGCAACCTGCCAGTAAAAGTCCCGTCTGAATCGCTTCACACACTAAATATGTTGCATAAAATTATTTGTATTTGCTAATAGCTGAAAAAACTGAAAAATTTGTCACACTCTAGAATATTGTTGAAGAACATTCTAGAGCATTTTAGTACATTCAAGAACAATCTACGATATTCTTGAAGATATTTTTTACAACAGTTTAGTCAAATATGAAAATACCCCATGAAGACCAATTTAAACCACCATATCTCCCACACCCCCAGAACTACCGACATGCAACTACCATAGTGCACGATGGGTGTCTTGAGGCTACTGCTACCCACAAACACCAGTGGTCTGCGCTAGGTAGTTGTGGTTGCAAACTGAAATATAGGGACATACACGTCTTTGTTGGAATAAGAAAACTCTCGGTTGACCGATTTCACCCATCATGTCTCCCACATCCCTACAGCTACCGACATGCAGCCAACAAGTGCAAGATGGGAGACTCGAAGCTACTAGCACACACAAACACCAAAGGTCCGTGCTAGGCAGTTTGTGCAGAGTGAAATATATATATATATATATAGATTACGACATCAGGGTTATGATCTCTAATTAATAACAATTGTATTTCGTTAATCACCTGCGATGAAATAGTTTGCCCAAATACTGCGCTCAACCAGTCATTTTTAACAAACTTAGAAGCTAGAGTAATAGCAAAAGCATCAAATGTTTGGCTTTTAAAAAGATTGATGAAATTATTGACTAATTCTTGCAGGTGTAATTGAATTATGGATATGAAAATAGTAATAATTTTTGTGTGTCGTCAGTTGATACTTAAGTAAACCTCACCACTGCTTCCACGAATAACGCTACCCAGTACTGTCTACGGGATGCAAATATTTTCCTTTTAACACTAGCACATTTTTTCGTTAAATATAAATTAAATTACTTGGTTTTCAGATCTGCATGCCAAGTTTCTATGCTATTAGCCTCCTAACTGTTGGGGAGGGACAGCCATAAACAACTGTTCGATACTGACATAACTAGTCCACCGTTGCCAGCGGCAACGTACGGAAACTGCTGGCAGCGCCGACCTTATCCAACACGATGAATTTTGTCGCTTTGCAGCTAAACAATTGGAGCAATTAATATACCTTCACAGACGCTGCACGATTCCTTGAGATATCGTCACTGCCTTGTGAAGTGTCTGCTGGGATGTTGCAATATTTTAATTTCAAGAGACTGAATCTGAAATATACATTGGGGAAATTGATTACGGTTCATCTACATTTGCCTACACCTGGAGTGTATTTTGAGTATATTCATCAAACATTTGATTTAAGTAGCATGAGACAGAAATTTATTGAAGAAATTCGGTTTTGAAATGATAGGAAAATCGGAAACCCTGTAATTAGGCTATGAAGAACAAATATACATTATATCACGTAGCGAGACCAAAACGATAAAAGTTTCTTTGACCACAAGGACTCAAATCCACCAACCTCGTATCAGCGTCCGACACCATCACAGTGCCTGAGCTTACTGACCCAGCGACGCTGGGCTTGATTGTTACCGGACACAGTGAAATAAAATGTAGGTAACAGTGCGGCAACTCCTGATAGCAACATGATGTGCTCGACCACTGCTACCGATCTTAAACTTGTCTCATCGATTAAAAAAAGAAATTAAATAGACATGTGTAACAAGAAAACATGACAGAAAAACTGCTGTTCATTTTAGGAAAGCAATATTTTCTGGTATTAATATCATCATCGAAAGTTGCAGTCACTGTTTAGAAAGTAAAGAGGTATAGGTTTTCATAGCTTTCAAGCTGTATTCCTGTAGTATTAGCTGAGGCCGAACTCCACATTTTTATTTCCTAACCGTAGGAGTGGTCGGCGACAAGGTCCGGCCATTTTTTTAAACTTCCCGCTGAGTTTCCTCAACGCTACTCACAGGTGCGTAGCTACTATGGGGCTAGGCGGTGCAGTGCACCGGGGCCCTCACGCTCAGGGGCCCCCAAGCATACCTCAAGGGGCCCCTAAGCGCACCTCTAGGGGCCCTCAAGCGCAGTTTAGAGGGCCCCCACGAGCCTTCACGGCAAACTGGCGACCTTTTTTTGGAGCCCCTCACTAAGGGCCCTCGCTGCTCAGGGGGGGCCCCAACCACTGCTCAGGGGCCCCTAAAGAACAATTCAAGGGCCCCCATCCTCAGATCAGGGGGCCCCTACCAGCACACAATGCTAAAAATGTCGCCCGTCTGGCCTCAAGGCCCAAAATAAATTTTTTGCACCGAGGCCCTTGTTGACCTAGCTACGCCACTGGCTACTCATTTGACAGCAGTCTGAGTGAATCTGTGGGGCCCGTCCGGAAGTTCAATTTCGACTAAAAACCCCGATCATCCGGGCAGCACCGCCTGAGCTAAGCGGCCACCTGTTTAGAAAGTAGGCCATAAAATATTTGATCGGTGTCGAGTAGGTATAATTTGGGGGAGCGTGCCCACACAAAAGAACTGTCAATCATTTTCACACCTCTACTGTTCTCCCCCTACCACCTGTCAATCATTTTCACACCTCTATTGTTATCTCCCCTCCCACTTGACTAACCACTTGACTTGAGGGCCACTTGACTAACCACTTGACTTGAGGGCCACTTGACTAACCTCAGTTACACCCCTATTGTCCTTGACCACGCCCCCTTTTCCTCCCCTCCCCCACCCTCCCCTCTCTCCTACACTAACCCCAGCTTCACCACCCTAGTACCAGCTGTCGATTCTATTGCTCTTTTGCCAGGCCATATTCGCCTGGAGTGATTTGAGGAAAAACGAGAATATGGATGCTCAGACGGGGGTTCGAACCAGAGCTAACCTCAACTTCACCACCCTAGTACCAGCTGTCGATTTTATTGCTCATTTGCCAGGCCATATTCGCCTGGAGTGATTTGAGGAAAACGAGAATATGGATGCTCAGACGGGGATTCGAACCAATGGATGCTCAGACGGGGGTTCGAACCAGAGGTAACCCCAGCTTCACCACCCCAGTAACAGCTGTCGATTTTATTGCTCATTTTCCAGGCCATATTCGCCTGGAGTGATTTGAGGAAAACGAGAATATGGATGCTCAGACGGGGATTCGAACCAATGGATGCTCAGACGGGGGTTCGAACCAGAGGTAACCCCAGCTTCACCACCCCAGTAACAGCTGTCGATTTTATTGCTCATTTTCCAGGCCATATTCGCCTGGAGTGATTTGAGGAAAACGAGAATATGGATGCTCAGACGGGGATTCGAACCAATGGATGCTCAGACGGGGGTTCGAACCAGAGGTAACCCCAGCTTCACCACCCCAGTAACAGCTGTCGATTTTATTGCTCATTTTCCAGGCCATATTCGCCTGGAGTGATTTGAGGAAAACGAGAATATGGATGCTCAGACGGGGATTCGAACCAATGGATGCTCAGACGGGGGTTCGAACCAGAGGTAACCCCAGCTTCACCACCCCAGTAACAGCTGTCGATTTTATTGCTCATTTGCCAGGCCATATTCGCCTGGAGTGATTTGAGGAAAACGAGAATATGGATGCTCAGACGGGGATTCGAATCAGCGATCGTTGTTTGACGGCATTCAATGGACGGGAATAAGCAATATACTTTATATTGAGCGCTTAATAAAATGCGATTTAAACCAATGAGGTTTCTTTCTTAAGTTAGGAATTAATGTCTTTAAACATACGACGAAAACACATTTCTGAAAGCTCATTTAACGTAATATTAAGCACGTCATTTCTACCCCAATCACACTAAGTACGATGATAAAATTTATATAGCGGTGATTGTAAAAAACTGAGCTTTCTATTTACCTAAAAATACTTTTTAAAAAACTGCTATTTCCGATAGCTGATAACAAATTTCGCTCGCTGAGCCAGAGGCTGATCCCCCAAGGAGGGTCGAGTCTAACACAATGCTCCCTTTTGTTATCGCCACTTGAGCTCACCAGCTGCACAGCCTATAACTCAACTTCATTTCGCGTAATATTTAGCTTTTAATTTCTACTCTTGGCATAACGCGAGAAAAAAAAATGTTTATATCGTGATAATTCTATTAAAATAACCTTTCCAATTAAACTATAATATTTTTTAAAAAACTTGTACTTCTGATAGCTGATCTTAAATTTGGGGTTCTGAGCCACGCTTTGTATTGCTGGGGGGTGAGGTTTCTATAGCGTATGCGGCGTTACTGCGTGGCGTTTTAATATTCCAAAAAAATACGAGTACCAATACTCTCGACCCTTTACACTAACGCTCACAGCTTCAGTTGATATTCCAACAGCCTCCTATTCATGAATAAAAAGTATTGTTGAATTGATATGTCAAGCGATCTACTCTAAAAAAGTACCCTATTGTATGAAGCATGCGGACTTTGCGTTTATTCATTCTACATTTAATACTCCAACACTACACGCAGTTTGAGTTGAGAGACTTCTCTATTCACAGCCCACTTCCGGACGTCATCTCGATCGTGACTGCGTGTATTGTTGAATTGATATGTCAAACGATCCACTCTAAAAAAGTTCCCCAATGTATGAAGCATGCGGTCCTTGCGTTTATTCATTCCAAATTTAATACTCCAATACTACACACAGTTCGAGTTGAGAGGGGTTTCTATTCATAGTAATGTAATGTGAGGAACTATGGTATATTATTAGATCAACTGTCAACTTCTGGACATCATATTAATCATTATTGTTCAATGTCAAGTGATCTCACTAACCGTCATCCACACAGATGCGAAGCAGCTGACCCTTCTAGTGTTCTTTTGTTAGACCACTTAGCCACTCCTAACCCCATGAAGCCGCGCGCAGCGCGCAACGGTCATTGCTTGTACGACTGGTCTGAACAGGCTCACGCCTGCCCGGTCGAGATGTATAAGAAGCCTGCGTCAGCCATGCCAGAATCACTTCTGCTCCGCAGTTCGACGAGTAAGGTTGTCTCTCTCTCGCTCTTCTGAATTCCAGTAACCATGTCCGAAGATCTCTTCAACTACGAAGGTAAGTTCAATCACACTTGTGTGAAATTTTCTAAAATAGCATAAAATATATTTTCATCTTAAATGTATACTATATACTATGTTTTCTTTCACAGATATGGCGGCACTTTTAGAGTTAAGCCAACTTGATGATTATGGTATGAATTTTTAGTGATTGCTCATTATACAGTTAGGTGTTGCTAGTTTTGTCGCTATATCATTGGCTTATTTTCTTTTTGCAGGAATTGATGAACTTCTAAATATTGCAACCAATGAACTAATTGGTGGTAAGCATTTTAATTTTTAACTTGTAATTTTTTTATAAAGTAATATTTTTTTCTATTTCATTTTTTTTTTCTGTCTGCAGAATGTGGCGATTTCGAAATTTTCAGTTTTGAAGGTATGTCAGTCATAGAAGTTGTATATTTATCTGTTTTTTTAATGTTGTTCCATGTTTATTTTGTTACTGATATACGTTTTTTTTATGTTTCAGATATGGAAGCGACTTCTAGTCAGCAGCGTAATAAACGCGATGGGACTCCATTACTGTCTAACTCCAAACGACAACGACCAACTTCTAATGGTAAGTGCAAAATATTTTTTTTTTCATATTACATAATTTTGTTTTTCGTGCATATTACTAAATATTTTTTTTTATTCTGTTTCAGATTCATCACAGTGGAGCTTAGATGGCCATGCGTCGTCATTTCAAAGCTTACCATCATCCAGTGCACCACCGACACCATCATCACAGGGATGGATAATACCGGCGCAGTCTCTGGTGCAATATGTTTCCACACCACCGATACCAGCAGGAGATTCGCCTACACGCCGGAACCATAGAATTACTGGTAAGTCAATACTACTTCTTTGAATAATTATTTTTTTGTTTACATGTTTATTTATTTTTTCAATGTTACTAAAATTTTACTTTTTTTCTGTTTCAGGTTCCGGTATACAGGGGTCGGCCGCAAATGAGCCTGCCGCCGTCAACAGGAATGATCCTGCCCCACCACCACTGTGGCGACCCTGGGAAACGCCGGCCACGGCAGCAGGAACTGACATGCCTATCGCTGCTCCTCGTCGACCCGTCGCCAGCACGTCATCGTGGCGTCCCACTCCGGCATCACACCAGCCTGTCGCTAGCATGTCATCGTGGCGGCTGACCCCGGCATCACACCAGCCCGGTGCTAGCACGTCATCATTGCGCCCCACTCCGGCATCACGCCAGCCTGTCGCCAGTACATCATCGTGGCGTCCCACTCCGGCATCACACCAGCCTGTCGCTAGCATGTCATCGTGGCGGTCGACCCCGGCATCACACCAGCCTGTCGCCAGTACATCGTCGTGGCAGCCGACCCCGGCGCCACGCCAGCCCGTCGCTAGCACATCGACATGGCAGCCGACCACGGCATTACGCCAGCCTGAAGCTAGCACGTCGTCGTGGCGGCCGGCATCCAGCAGAAGTCACCCAGCAGCTATTAGTGATAGTTCATTACCATCTAGCAGCCACAACGATGCAGCAACAGGGGGTGAGTTGCCAGCAGCGCGCTTGATCCTTGAAGACCGGGAAAGTGCTTTTGAACGTAGAATTTATACCGGTACCATTCTAAATTCATTAAATTATATTGACCCTATTAAATACATTGATGCTTGCCATGATCTTTTGACTGAAAAACTTCGCGAAATTGTTGATAGTCAGTCCTCCCCGTCCGTAAAAGTTCAGGTGGGGCTGATTACAACATACAAAAT
>JARYHS010008075.1:118120341-118147673 GCA_031002005.1 Vandiemenella viatica | reverse complement strand
ATTTTATTGATGTTACACATCAGTTCTTGCACTTATTGTCCACGGCATTATATACGGTCCACAAACATCATACCCAGGATGTAATTCTTAATTACAATTATTAACATCGGGTAATACAAGCAAATTTTTATATGCAATAAGTTCATATTTTAGTAGACTATAATCCAATGACGAACTTGGTGTCACTTGAGCCACACGAACATCGTTAATGTACATATCAACCAGTTTTTGCACTGTGGCCATATTAAAGTCTCGTAGCACTTTACTTGACAAAATGTCCACAAATTCTATGTAGTATCTTGCACTAGATATCCCCACCTCTTCTTGACGGCCAAGGCGCTGGAAACTGCAGGCTGCGCGTCGATGATGTTCTTCCAAAGTAGAATCTCCGAAGTAGACGCCGCTGGCAGGATCGGCATTAGGGGCGAAGTATACTGTTTTCACCCCGGCAACCGTACGGCAGGAGACGGTATGCTCACCAAGAGGAATGTCGGCCTGGTCGCTCGCTGTGTTGAACAAATCTGACACAACGTCCAGTACTTGAGTCAGCACGACCCATTCTTCATACGTCAGTATAACCTTGGTGCGGTATCCAACTTTTTCGAGCACTACTACTGGCTCAAATTCGTGTTTGGACGATAAACCTATCGTCAACGCTTTGTGTCACCGGCGTTAAGCTGATAAACGGCCGAGAACAGCAGTACTGGGCGAGACATGGCTGAACACTGAGGTCAGCAGGCCGGTCGGAGGGCAGTCCTGCTTGTTGGAGCGGTGGTGGTGGGGGGGGTGAGCATGTTCAAACCTGTCGATGAAACGATGCAGCTGGTGGGGTTAGGGGTCTGACAATAGAATGGGCAGCTGGTGCTTCGCAGATGACGGTTAGAGGCCGCTCAAGTGGTCTGACAATACAGAAATAGAACAAAGGACCGCGAGGGCAGCTGGTGCGACACACCTGGTGTGGTTGGGGTCGCTCAAGTGGCCCTCGAGTCAAGTGAGGGCAGCTGGTGCTAGGGAAGGCAGGTGTTCAAACAAGTGGCCATGATTGACAGGTGGGGAGGAGAACAAAGAACCGCGAGGGCAGCTGGCGCGACACACCTGGGTCGCTCAAGTGGTCTAACAATAGAGGGGAAACTGAGGTTAGTCAAGTGGCACTCAAGTCAAGTGGCCCTCAAGTCAAGTGGGAGGGGAGAGAACAATAGGTGTGAAAATGATTGACAGGTGGGAGGGGGGGGAGAACAATAGAGGTGTGAAAATGATTGACAGGTGGGAGGGGGGGAGAACAATAGAGGTGTGAAAATGATTGACAGGTGGTGGAGGTGTGAAAATGATTGACAGGTGGGAGGGGGAGAACAATAGAGGTGTGAAAATGATTGACAGTTCTTTTGTGTGGGCACGCTCCCCCAAATTATACCTACTGTGTCGAATGCCTTTTTAGAGAGAAAACTGAAATAATTACTACAAAAAAGGTTGGTGAGTAATTCTTTAACGTTATAAAATAGCAACCACTTTGATATTTTCCAACTAACTCTAGCCCACGGCAAGACGTAGAACTGATTTCCCATAAGCTGTTATTAACTTCAAGCAGAGACAAAACATAGACAGGTCGCACCGACAGATGTCCACAGAAACAAAATTTGTGAAATACTATGTAGGGTGTTAAGTATCTTCAAACAGCGATACAATACAGGCCGCACATACAGAGAATGGGATGAGCCGACTTAATACAGGCTTTTTAATTTATGGAATAAAATGGACCACGCACACTAACAGATGTATTGCTTGCAAATTAGAAACAGCTTGTAATGGCAGGACGTCATACTCAAAACAGATGTAATAGGAGATTCTTAAATCAGAAACAGAATTTGTTTCGTCGGCAAATACTGTAGTCTGCCTCCTTTGTCCACTTCATCTGAAATATCTTGTACTGCTAATCGAGATTCACATGAATGACCTTCTCTGTATCCAATTGCTGTAAGTCGGAGGAGCTACTTTGTGCCACATTTTTGAGTGTTTTTGAAAACGACATTTTTCTAGTTGTTAATGTTATTTTAAAAAATACAGATTTTATCATATGTTTTCAATGGAATTTTTAAGAATAATATAGTTTATTCTTACAATTATGTTTTTGTTTGAAAAAAAAGTAGAGTAAAGTCATTCATACGTGATGCAGACTTTGCTTCACATTGAGAAATACCTCCATTTTCCATTACAATGGAACCAGATCCTGGGTCAAAGTGGTCCAAAATGAATGTATAAAACTAATTAAAAATTATTATGTCCAAAAAAGCTGTGATTAAACACAAAAAACTTACACTGCATCTTCTAACTACGAACTTCCACAATTTTTGCACTATGTATTACAAACTGAATGTATTTTAAAACAAAAAATTAAATAAATAAGTGAGATTAAAAAAGTCAGTAAACAAAATAAATGCCTTCTTCCAGTAACTGAAGGCCATCAAATTCTTGAACTTTATAAAGTGTTCTGGTTTTCTGTTTGATTTTTCCAGTCGCGTCCTTCCACATCTAGTCAAAAATAGAACATGATCGCTAGAATCTATTTTTATGATTTAAGTGGATTCAATCCACTTCCATGATATTTCACACTTTTCGTTGTAATGTTTCAATTCGTGAAACCAACGATTTTAAAACAACAACCACAAATTTTTCCGATAACACCGATAAGAAATGTACCAAGTTAACATTTATATTTAGAATAGGAGGGTTTCTATCCTTAGTCCAATAATTACAGAAAACTACACTGTGTAACATTTAATTTTACACAAAGGATTCCGATACTGACATCATGGGCGCCATAACTAGTACTTCTGATACAAACAAGTAAGAAAAAACATTAATATAATCGGTGCAACATCAAGATGTGGCGGACAGTAATCACGTTATTGTTCTCTGTAAGCTGTATGCCACGAATAGCCAACGCGGCCGAGTACAGCAGCGCGGCGGTACGCGGAAGTCGTAGCTTCACAGTTCTTTAACACCACAGCCCGGATAGGGGGTGTAAAACTTTCACACACTAACACAGTAGAGGTCGCCACGTTCTAGGCGCGGTCACGTGGTTCACAACTGCCAAAGGACCCTATGGCTTGCGGACACAAGTCAGCACCCAACGCCGGTTACTCCACAAGTAATGTCTCGTCGTCTTATCCGCTAGGCGGAAGTTCCTCGTCGTCACAAATGTGAATCCTGGCATGAAACATCCAAGACACAGGTATTAGCGGCTTGGGTTGTGAGATTATCAACAACTGACCTCTCATTCAAACTAGGGTTGTTGCGGATGTCATCTTTGCGGATGCGTTTGCGGATGCGGATGCGTTCGCGGATGTTCAGAGCTTGACATCCGCGGATGCGGATGTTTTTCGGAAGGGGATACGGATGTGGAAAAATAAATTTATAATTATTTAGATTTAAATATTTTATCAAAAATCAATTAAAAATCAATCTTTTTTCATAATTAAATTCTATTTCCATATAATACTGCCATATTTATTTATTTTTGCCTGATCTTTCAACAACAAAAAATGTAGGATGATTTCACAAATGAATTAAATTATTTAAATAATTACGTACGCGTGTAAAAACTAGTCTTTATCATATGAACTTTGCGGAGTTCGTGGGTGGCTATACTGATTCAAGTGTCTAGCACAAGGCCACTCCACCGCTCATCTCCACGCTCTTTTTTTGTGTTATAACTATACGCCTCGTCGACGTTGAAATTCATTAGAGGCGTGAAAATATCGGGGTTTGGAACGGGAAGGAATTCTGCCATGGTCTTTTAATGGAAACATTCGCCTGGAGTGATTTGGGGAAGCCATGGAAAACCCAAATCTGGATGTCCGGACGAGGATTCAAACCGCCGTCCTCCCGAATGCGAGGCCAGGCCGTTACCGCCTACTCACCACGCACAGTTCCGTACTCGCGACCCACCTTCCCACCGCTCCAGTGCTGTCATCAGTCTTTAGACTGGTTTGATGCAATCTTCCATCCCTTTCTATCCTGTGCTAACCTTTTCGTTTCTACATACCCCTTACAACCCACGTCCTCATATATCTGCTTCATATATTCTAATCTCTGTCTACCTCTACAGTTCTTGAGATCCGATTTTCGATAAAAGAACTCTTCATGGTCCGTGAAAGCAGTTAGAGGTTCCTTTCGATTCAATCAATATTTTTTCAACAAAAAATAATAAGATTATTATACATTTTAATTTAAATACAGACTGTAAATTAATAATAATTTCGTGTGATCTAAAAATTTCAGACACAGAGTTTCTTATCAGCCCCGCAGTGTACCTCTATCGTTGTCACCTATTTTTAAAAGGAGACCTACAGATTAACGTGAAATTCGAACCACGGAGCGTCCCAGCATCTGGCATTAATAAAATCAAAGCTTTGACAGAGGTGACTGTCAATTTTAAGACACATGAAAATTGCAGCTGAGACAAAGATTTGAACAAAGGACTTTCAGTTCCCCAATCGTACGCCGTATCCATCTGAGTCAAATCTGGATGTAATCACAAATAAATATTCAACCATAATAAAATCAACATAATTTTTTTCTGTAGCATTTATTTTTGTTATCCCACAACACAAATGTTCTTTTATATGATTAAATACATATTTTTCAGTACTTCTAAATTCATATGCTTGCGGCGTGTGATTCGGGTATGGAAGGTCCCCGGTTCTGAATCCGGGTCTCGGATGCAATTTTTACAGGCCTTAAAATCCACCTTCACGTCTGGCAATTTCATTTGTTAATGTGAACATGCAAGGACTATTTCTACATTTTACGAACATCTATTGAACCTAAAGTGAGGCTGAAAAAGTGGACGGTTTTCAAAAGCAATCAGTAACACTAACTCTTTGTATACGATTCTCCATATCGACCAGCCAGTCACCGGTCCGCACCGCCAAAAATTAGACCCACCTAATGACTGCCGACACACGGTGCGGTGTCGTTTGAACTCACTTCAATCGAGTGAGCGACAACAATAAGAAAAGTGTCGGTCGGTGACAGTGGGGGTTCGGTGCTGTCTATTGTAGCCCCACCTTTAAAACTAGTAAATTCCTGGCTTAGGTAATAACACCGTTTAGTTCATTGTTACTTTTATTGCAAGATCGTAAGAAAACAATCACTTGTTTGTTAGCTAATCTACGATGGGCAGAATCTCGAATAAAGGGAAAAGAATAATATATATTGCAATGTAAACGAAACATCCGCAATACATCCACATTAAAAATTGCGGATGCGTATTCAAAAGTGGATGTAGGAATTCATGCGAAAGTTTTGCACTTGCATATCCGTTACATCCCTAATTCAAACAGAGAAACGTGCGAAGACTTTGGCGCTCCTAACGGGCAGGAGGGGGTGTTGCGGGCGAAAGTCTTCTTACAAACGAGTTCTTCCTTGCTGTCGCATCTCTTATGCATGCAACCATAATGACGTCCCTAGCCGTGATCCATACAGATTTGTCTGAGGACTACTCAGCACACCATTGTTGACACTTCAGCTATCTCATCGCCACACTCCCAGATGACTCCAGAGTGTGAGTACTGTCATACTTCACTATGACGTTACAATCTGGCATTTCATCAGTTGGTTTCATCAGCAAAAAAATTGAAAACGTGTGGTGCAAACTCTCTACATAGCATGGAACAGAGACATCTCAACCCTTGTTTTTCTATCTGGAATCAGAAAAACATTTAAAATCGAATTATTGACCAGGATATGTTTCACAACGAATTACCTAAAAAAATTGACCCTTTTCACTCCAATAATGAAGGTTTGACGAATATGATTTTGGAGACTAAATATTCGAGAGTAAATGTACAACAATATTGGTACAATAGTATCCAAAATTAAACTTCACATCAGCAATTGGCGGTTGGAGTTGATCTCTGCCGGGAACGACGCAGAACTTTCTTCTAACAAGTTCCTCTGACGACAAGATAAACGATTTTCAATTTTTTTTTTGAGAAAAATCTCCCTAAGATTAGCAAAGTAGCACCCCGCCTGGGCTTCCAGATTTGGGTGTTCCATGGTTTCCCCAAATCACTCCAGTCGAATGTCGGGATGCTTCCTTAAAAAGGGCCATGGTCGAATTCCTTCCCGTTCCTTGTCGCCTGTCCCCTCCCGCCTCTAATAATCTCGATGTCGACGAGGCGTAAAGCCATAATTAAAAAAAAAATAACACCCACTTACTGTATTCTTTTATCCTTACTAATTTTCCTGATGAAGCAGTCTATACAAGTCTCCATCAAATCACCCATTACTGAAGTCAAACTAATGAGTCGATAGATTCGAACCCTACTTTTGCCCCACCGTTGTGAATTGGACCTAATATGGCACATTACCATTCTTCTGCAATACAACCAGTCTCCAGGATTAAACCAAATTTCCAGGTATGGTACAATGTCCTTCACAACTACTTTTAACACATCTGTAATAATATTTTATACATTACGTGCTTTAAGTTTTTTAAACTACATAGCTTCCTCGTAATACCCTGTGACTTTAGAGTTTTATGTTTGAAAATATAGGATCTGGCTTAAAATTTTCTACCCAAATTTCGTACCTAAACTTTAGTTTACGGTCCAACTGTGTTAGTCGAAACGCAATACATATTCTAGGACACACTGAAAGCACGACTTTAGGAAACTGAAATTGTTTTTTTACATTTACGAAATATGAATATTTAGTAATAGCAAGTCGTAGGGGTGATGAACTATGAGCAGTCGGAAATTTTTCTTTGAAAGTTACAGAAATAAGCAGGTACCTTATAGATCTCAATCATGCACTTCAGCATAACCAAATATCTACTGCATGCGCATTCGTCGCCACAACTTGGTCTTGCGCCTGTGTAGTTGCAGAAAAATACTAGTAGTTCATATTAATATAACAGGTTGCAAATTTATCTATTGTTTTTGTAAACAAAGCCGTTTATAGCGCCACAAACAAATAATTTGTCAATTAACTTGCCTGTTAACTGATCTAAGAGCAGAGTCAACTGGACTGCTGACTTAAATTGCCTATGAGATTTGAAACTCATACATCAGGGATTGAATTGAATAATAGAAGTAGAACACAAAGTTCCTTAGGAAATAACGGTTGCAACTATACCATCATCTTCTGAGGATGCGTCAGGCAGATGTTTCTGGATGCTATTGCTTGGGAACGTCCAAAAACTACGTGACTCCATTTTGACCTCCTTTGAATCCCCTTCCTTCTCTCCCCTCCCCACGTAGCTTGACGTGGTTTTTGCCACCCCTCCCAGTCCTCTCCGTGTAACAGTTAGATTTTTTTCTTTATTAATTCCAGAAACCGTTTTATACTGTTTTGCCTTAACGCATTAACGTTAAAACCAACATTTTCATTATGTACTTTTCTATAATTATGAATATTCTGAATGAAATGGAGACACTAACCACTCCTGCAAAAGATCAATTGCTGGAAAAACTTCTTCCTCAGGTACAGTAAGGGATCCTTTTCTTCTTGAGGTGTTACTAGAAACATTCTCCTGATGTTATTCATCATTGATCATTTATTGATAAAATAGTACAAAACATACGTACCGCGTAAAAAACTAAGAGGAGCAGTAGTTTTTTTTTGCTTTGGTTTTGTCATCTTTTTTTTTTCTACAATACCAAGGAATGATTCTCTGATCTGCTAAAAGATTTCTATAACTCGTTGGGTAATGAAAAATCGTTGGAAAAATATTCCCCATAATCCTTGTAGAGTTTCTTGTTCAGCGCCACTTCAAACATCGCTAAGAACTTGAAATAACACTTCAGCTAGAACTGTAATGAAGTTGTACGGAGATTTACTCGACAAAATAAACTTATAATTATTTTATCAATGAGCGGCGTTGTTATACGTTGACGATCCTAATCATAAAAGGTTTATTTTAACCCATCAAAATAATATGAGCTGTCACTTCGAAAATCCCGGGTTAAATCTATAAGCGAATTTGAGTCTATGTGCCTAATGTTTTTCGAATCGTAATGCGCCCTTGCGTGCCTGTTAGTTCAAATGCGCCAGCTGAACCAAACGTATCAAGTCACACGCAAGCGTAACACAGTTAGTACATACGATATCTAAATTCACCCTGTCGTGTGTTCTGTACCTTATTTTTAACTGAGACAAATAACATGAAGGCGGCCGCGTAGCTCAGGCGGTAGAGCGCCATACTGCGGCCGGACGACCGGGGTTAGATCCCCGACGAAGACGAGGATTTTTCCTCGAAGCTGAA
This sequence comes from Vandiemenella viatica, assembly GCA_031002005.1. Classification (NCBI taxonomy): domain Eukaryota; kingdom Metazoa; phylum Arthropoda; class Insecta; order Orthoptera; family Morabidae; genus Vandiemenella; species Vandiemenella viatica. The sequence continues at coordinate 118,139,407 of JARYHS010008075.1, read as the reverse complement.
CTTCCGGAACGGCTGCTCAGGCCCACTCAGCCTGCCATCCAATGAGTACCGTAGTGGAAAAACCGTGGCCGGAGCGTGGCGCTAACACCATCACGTCCATTATAGTGCAAAAAGCTGTACAGGGAGTGCGGAGCTCTACCTCCGTGAAACATACGGGATACGGCAAGAGCCGTCGGTACCCCGTGACCTTTACCTTACAAATAATATGAATGAAGACCTACAGTACGTGACTGGGTTCAAAGTAGCCTTCTACCCAATTCCCCCCCCCCAAGACCAAGCCACATAGTTTATGGACGCCCCCTCGGTGGCCTTGGACAGCAGAACGAACACCTCACCTGCCACATAACCTAGCAGCGGAACATCCACGACATGGCGCGACTGCTGAATACAAATCGCAGGATCGAATGACGATAATTATTCTATCACAATTTCGGCCTCAGTTAGTGCTGCCAACCTATTTAGGAGAAGATAAAGTATATTTGTCTTTTGAAGAGGAAAATAAAAAATATTTTAAAGAAAGAAGTATTTTTATATTTAGATATTTAATACCTTAAATAAATATATTGGTTGTTATGGGACTAGCTATTAATTTTTGGTATCATTTCAAAGCATTATAGCTGGTACCAAATTCTAAATCTAGAATTATAAATGAATGAACAACTAATTTTCAATTAAATTAGAGGACGCACTCTCTCTCCATACCACCATTTTGCTTTCATTTTGTTTCGTCGTACCGAGGATGGTGGTGTAGCGGTTAACGTTCTGACCTCGCATTCGGGAGGACGGCGGTTCAAATCCCCATCCCCGGGCATCCAGATTTGGGTTTTCCATGGTTTCCCAAATCACTCCAGACAAATGCCGGGATGCTTGCTTCAAAAGGCTATAGCCGAATTCCTTCCCATTCCTTGCCCCCCCCCCCCCCATCCTTTCCCGTCTCTAAATACCTCACTGTTAAGAGACGTTAAGCAGTTAAAAGAAAAAAAAAACAAAAGTTTCGTCGTAACCACTAATATGTCGTTTGCAAATTAATAACGTACAAGAGCATTCGGTTCTTTGAATTGAACAGTTTACCAGAAACCGTATACTTTATGCTTAGGATGAAGAATACTGACGAAAAATAATGTATGATACTTTATATTAAAGTATGGTTAGCAACCATAAGCCGCTGGTCACTACGGTGTAATGTCATATTAAATAAAAATTTATTCAACAAAACATCATCCTCACAATAATCTGAAAGTGATGGAAAATTGATGTTGACTGACTTAGCTGTCTAGTCTCAGCGTAGACAATGCATTTCGCAAAGAATTTACTTTGGGGATCTCTTCTTAACAAGTTGTTTTCTCCCTCAAAAATTTATATTCCTGTAATTATTTAGGTCGCTTGAATTTTGCTTTCTTTGGAGTTACTAGTGTAACACTTATCATGATGACAAAGATAATCTGTATTAATTGTCATTTTAAACAATGTCAAAGAAATATAGTGCAGTTGAAAACTCCAACGACGAGAATCAGAAGACACCGGGAATTTTCTGCTTGTTAATCACGTGACTGACATTCACTGTTCCTTTCAGAAATAACGGCGAGCGTTCCGTTCCATGTAATGGGTAATTTTCTTGAAATAAAGTATTTTCGAATAATTTACTGCTAGGAAAAAGTATGAAGAAAAACGACCAAAAATAAAATATGATATTTTATTGTGAAGTATGGTTGGCAACCCTAGCCTCAGTACTTCCCTTGCTGCGCTGAACAAGAGGTTAGTGTTTCTGTGCGGCAATATGGATAGCAGGAGAGATTCCTCTTAAAAAAGGTTGTAGTATTTGGCATTCTGCCACATATTAACAACACACTTCCCGATCCCTGTTGACTCCGATTAGTATTATTTTAATTTGAGTAAATTTAAATTAAGGATTATTGGCATCAAAATTAAAATGGGTTATTTGTTGCTGTGTTTAGGACTTATTATTAAGAAAATGCACGGGCCATTGTTATAGCCTCATCGGAGAGCTAAGCAGAGATCTATAAATTTCAGTAAAAAGTCTGTAGTATGGCGTGGTAAGGGAGCGTCCATAAACCACGTAGCTCCATCTTGGCCTCCTGTGAACACACCCTCCCCCCACATAACCCAACGTGGCTTTTGCAGCTATTCCCCCTCCCCCCCCACCCCTCACGTAGCACGTAGCTTTTTTCCCTTTTGATTCCAGAAGACATTTTGTTCTGTTTTCTCTTCTCTGTACCTTATTTTAACTGTGAAAAATTATATGAATGGAAAGCTACGAGGCCCTGCTCGGAACGCCCCCCACGTATCCCAGCGTAGCCATTCACCCAACACCTACCCCACTAGACCGAGTCACGTAGTTTATGGACGCTCCCGAAAATACAGTGAGTGGCGGTAATGGCGTAAGGTAGGATTGTTGTGCTGCTGCGAAATGCTTTGGCTGGTGTGAATGGACTTGATGAGAATTCTAAAAGCTTAAATTTAATTTCAAAGATTTCAACAGATATGAAAAGTATGTTGTGAAGATTTTTGTGTTAATCAATAAAAGTTATAAATCAAAGTCATTGATTCTACGTGTTGTAAGTTGGTAACAGTAGTACCTTTTCATTGGAACTGAGAAAGAGATAAAATATTTATTTGGAAGAGTGAAGAAGAGTATCCTTACCGATTATGTGCTCGAGATTAGGGCTGTTGATAAAATATCGATATTTTTTAAAAAAAATATCGATATTTATGAGTGATATTTTTAGGACGATATATTTTTTAAAAATAAGTTGTTATTTTTCGTTTTCCTCGTAGAATATTCCAAGTTATTATTGGAGGGAAAACGATTACCTGTGTTGCACATGCAATACATTTTCATAGATAGAATTTTAAGAAACAATGAACGATCAGAGCACATGGAGAAGCAGGGCCGCCGTAAGCGGGCGTGCAAGGCAGCATATTATGTAGCGGGCGACCTTTTTTTTTTAGCTCAACAGCTGCTTCGGGCGGTCGGCGGCGACACTCCGGATGGCAACAATGGGGGGCGGCAATCTCACAGTTTTTTTTAACCGTTTCGCAAATTTCCTATATCCACCACTGGCTGTAGTTGGACAGGGGGCTGCATAATCGCTATTGCACGCGGGCGCTCAAACAGCTAGCGGCGGGCCTGTGGAGAAGTAAAAAACGAAGGTAAAATAACTCAGTCAATATCCGGGAATGTCCCGGAATTTTGTGTCTGATCTCGTGTCCAGGAATTATGCGTTACTGTGCTGGAATTTCCGTATACTAGTTTTTTTCTCAAACTCAGTTCACCACGGTGGCCATGAGGCCAAGCCAAGTATCCCATGCTCGCAGCGGGAGGATGGAATGTCCCTTAAATCAGAGGAATTGAAACTGACAGGAAAAGACTCTTTGAATTTTCTGGGACTTTGAAAATTCTAGACGCAGTTAACATTAACTCCCTTTATACAGAGTTCACATGTCTGAAACGTGTTTTTCAGGTTCTTCCAAAAGACTTTCCAAACGATAAATCTGGGTCAATTTCTTTAGAACAAGCGTTTTTAATGATTTTGAATATTTAAAAAAATAGTTGGTTTTGTTTTTTCAATTCCAACAAGCAATGACTATTACGAGACAAGTTTTAGCCAGTTGAATAATTTATGAAATAAGAGCGAAACAGGACGTTCGTGGATTCGATCAAGGTTGAACTGCAAACTCAATCAATTTTGAAGACTCTTACTGAGAAATTTTATCAGTTTTGCAAAGCAGTGACGGAGAAATATTTATGAAAATGGCAAAATCTAGTAATAAATATTTTAAAAGTAGTTGTTAAGATCTATTTTGATTGATGTTGATTTTGATTTAGCAAAAGATAGATGATAATTTTTTTTATTAGTTGATAAAACCTTATGTTGATTTCCTGCCTAATTTTAATTAATGAGCCTAACAGAAGTGTTCAGTTTTTGTTTAATATTTTTGAGATTTTAATTGATAATACCCGATGTTGATTTTGTACCAAAGTAACAAATTCCTAACAAGGTGGTCAATTTTTTTTTTAAGTTTAGTATTTTTCCTTTTGATTCATAATACCTGATGTTGACTTTCTACCATAGTTTAATTAATAAACTTAATAGAGGTTCTATATATACGTTAGATAGCATATTTACCTACATTAAATAGAATTTTCTATTAATTTGCTTTTTTGATCACTCTTTAAACATGCCGCTAAAATACTTTTTAGACCCAGAAATGTCCCGGAAATTATAAGCCTGTATCTGGCACTCCACAGTTAAATATTTCGCGCGAATTGGATACGCTTCTTGTTCCATACCAACAGAACAATTGAGCTCCAAAATTATGTCACAGCCAGTTTTGTTATATCACTTACGAATTTATTAAGATAAGAAATCGAAAAAAAGAATCTACCACTTTTGGATTGCCTTTACAAAGCGCTATGCTAAAAACTTATTATTATAGATTGGTGCCTTTAAAAAACAATTTGCTAACGCCAAAGGAACTGCCTTGACAGTAGCGGCTCTAGGATTTTTCCAAGCCGGGGAAAAACTGAGATTGCCGCCTCTTCAAACATTGTTGCCAGCCAGACCCCGAGAATCGCCTCCTTGATTGTTGGCCAAACGCATTGATGTCACCACTTTAACTGTTTGCCAAACGCATTGTTGGACACGATTTTGCCGCCCCCCACCCCTCAAGTTATCGCCCAGAGCAAGTACTCCGGTTTGCCCCCACCCCTCAGCTTTAAAAAATTGTATTATGGTAAAGCGTTACCCATTTTCAAAGCAATATTAAAGAAGGGGACATTTTCAATTAATGTAGGGAGTTTTTCCATTTATAGTAGAAGAAACAACGGGAAAAACATGAGTTCATGCTCTTGAAAAGTATGTCCAATGAAGTTTCTGACATGAGTTTTGGTGCAAAATTTTACTTCATTCACCACCTTAGTTTGGAACTTTTTTGGATTTGAAACTCTTTTAAATGACTATGACATCCTCTCATCATAATTCTATGCAACATCCAGTTGTCCTAGAAAATGGTAATTAGGTAAACATACTTGGTTTCATGCCCACAGTATGAGAAAAGTTCCTGTGTTTTTTCAATGCCAATCTAAAAGCTGAAACGTCTTAGAGAAAATTTGTAGGTTAATTGCTTTCTTCTTGATGAGGCTATATGCCTTAAACTTCAATTTTGCACAAAGATCAGAAGCATAAAAAACACAATTAATTTTACTTTGTTACTACATTTAATTTGGAAGTTACAAGTAGTCCTACACCGATGGTAACAATGCAGACACGGCGTCGCTCGCACAGAACGAATCGGACTCGAACCCGTTGTTTTACATGAGCGTGCGTTGTCGAGGAAAGTATTTTGCCATGAAAATTGGATGTAAGCAGGAATATTGATAAATTCTGATACACAATCTTTGCTAAGTTGCAAACATTTGGTCCAAAAAAGTAAGAAGACTCAGAATAAGCTATCAACCTACAAAAAGAAATTAAATTCCACATAAAACAATACTTGTAAAAAAAAGTGACTTGGTTACTATGCAAACTCTGATAATAGAACATCAAACTAAATAAATGCCTCTACAATGTTGCATAATTGAGCTTTTAAACTCACAAAAGCCAAGATTTACCTCGATGCTCTTTCTGGATTCACAAGTCTTCGAGTAAATCATAAACATTATGCCTTTACATTTAGTAAAGTAGTAGTATAATGGCTAAATCACAATTTAAAAAAAAAAAGTATATTTATCCGTAACGTCATGAAAAAACCATTTTTTTCAGAAAATCAAAACTTGATTCAGAAAAAATCTTACAACTCTTTATCATTAAATAGCCACAAGACTTCGCCCTTTTTTAAAATGAATTGTTTTTGTAACATTGTTTTTATGTAATAGGGTCGATATATCGATACTTTTTCTTCGATATATCGAATCCGATATTAATATTTTTTTAAATATCGATATATCGAAAGTCCGATATTTTTAAAAAATATCAACAGCCCTACTCGAGATAGACTAGAGCAGTCTGTCTCCAGCACCAGGTATTGTTACAGGTGTTTATTGTCACTGCGCAGACGTGTATGCAAGGAGATTTCCAACGAGACTGATTGTTTTACTGGCATCCACTGACTGACACAATACTCTTCGGGCTGCCTGGGTGGATTCAAGTCAACAGAGATTCGTATAATCCGTTTTCATTCGAAACACTAGGAGTTATTGCATATTAAATTCATCAGCTTCACCAAGGGTTAACTAATTAGCTTTAATTTATGGATGATATTGTATCTAACAGTGGCGGATCTAGGAGGCTAGGGGGCTCAAGCCCCCTCCCCCCCGAAAAAGCATGTAGGTCCACCCCGACATCGCAATTTTGGAGTTTTTTTTTATTGTAAGTATTTTATGAGGAATTTGAATTGAGCATAAGCAAAAATAAATCATGAAATAATAACAGTAACCATGGGTGCTCAGTCTTCTGTATAACTTCTTACGACATTCTATTTATTTATCATTACGGCGTAGGGTAACAAGTAAAGAAAGATAACCTACAACCTTTCAGACCGTCAACATGAAACTGATATTCGAAGATCAGTAAATGTGATTATTAAACTGAAGTTGAACAATGAACTACTAGATTTGGCGACCCCGGTAGCGTAGTAACCAGCGCTCTTGAATGCTCAAAGGTGAGCCAGGGTGTGTTCGGCGCTAGTGAGAACGGTAGTTTGGCGGTTTTTGTAATGAGCTCGAGCATGTATGACAACGGCACTTGTTTGATACTATAATAATGGGTATGAATCAAAGGAGGTATTATGGGATAGCTAATTCGAACAGTATAATAATCGAATTAATTTAGAGGATGCATCGCGTGAAATCTGCGAGGTAATAAACCATTGTATTGATAACGTAAAGAAAAAAAATAATAGTAAAAATCATAATGCAACCTTTGAATATATATTGGTAGTCAAATACTATAAAAATAATAAATAGTATCAATCTAAATATGATTTTGGAGTGACTGAACAGTAATGTCTCAGACTACTTGTACTAAACGGCTGATGCTTTATTTAGGTACTTTGAACATATGCTGCAGGCTTGTTTAAGGATCTCCTGAAGGCAGGAATCTTAAAGTTATATTTATTTCATTTGCTAGTGGGATAGTCTCACGCATAGGTGTATCGTGCTTTTTAATGTGAGGACCAACTTGCTCAAGTGGATACGAGGCCAAAGGGTTTTCGATTCGAATTCCGCGTATGGCATGTGTGGTTTTAATTGAGTGCTACGGGCATATAACGATTACATGGAAAACAAAAATGCGTAGTGCCGGCAGAATGCCGGAAAGGCCTAATGGCATTATTGTGAACATAAGACTACGTTGTGTGAACTCTGTTTTAAAGAATAAAGTTTATAACAGGCCGTTCGGTTACTGGTTCGTTGCTCTTGCCTAAATACTACTCTGATGCAGATCACTTGGTTCTATCTAAGTCAGTGGATCCAATTTGATATAATAGATATCTGCTCCTCCAATGCAGAGGAAAACGCGATGTGTACTACTTACGTGATTGAGGAATGCAAAATAGAAGACAAACTATTCAAAGAAGACAGTCAGCTGCAGAAGAGAAGATCTCGAGCATGTTGAACTGATTTCTGCGGAAAGCAACATATGTGACGATACGCAGGGAGAAAAGTGAAACACGTCCTTAGCAGCAATTACAAGGTGTATTAGAAAAGCAAAGGCAATTTGATCAAAATATGTATATAAACCCGTTAGAAAAAGTTGTTACCGAGGGTTTTAGTTTCCTACAAACCCACTTCGCTATTCACACAGTCTCCTTTCATTTCCAAGATCTTTCCATAACTCTGCACCATCTTCTTTAATCTTTCTACATGGAAGCTTGGTAAATGAACCATTTAACAACAGCAATCTTGAGTTTCTCGTCGTCTTCAAACCGTTGTCCACCAAGTGCATAAAGAGAAAATAGTTGCTTGGTACAATGTCGCGAATATAGGATGGGTGATCAAACAATTCCCAAACAAGAACTTCAATCTTATCCGTCGTTCCTGCAGCGGTGTTAGGAAGCGCGTTTTCACGGAGGAGGACTATTCCGGTTGACAGTTTCTCCGAATGGATTTGAGCAGCTGATGATCCTTCACAGCGCGTCAAGAACAGTCACTAAATAGCATGTGTTGTGACGTCACACATGGAAAGATGGTAGTCGCAAACAGTGACTTCAGCGTTCGACATTTCAGACAATGTCAACAGACAGATAGGATGCCTTGTGGTCACAATACCAGCACCTCACAGAATGTAATAGGAGTCATACTATGTGAGTCCATGAGGGCAGCTGGTCGTATTTTGCAACTGTCCGACATGTGAAGCGTACAGATCTTAAAAGGGACCCGATGATGCAACCAATGCGTTCACGAGGGCGCTGACATTCATCATGAAGGTCCTGGTAGCCTAAAGAAAATACCACCAAAGGAAAGTCGTCGAATGGTGCGTCATACAGTACTCAACCCAGTGGCAACAATATCTTATATCTGGACATTAGATATTGCACCTCATGTCATACCGCACCGTGTCTCGCCGACCGGCGTACGCCACACTGCGGATACGGTGGTTGTGGAACGATCCCGGACCAGCGAAGCTTGGACGGACGAAAAGTGGCGTATCATGCACGGAAGGCATTCGTGTTCGCGTATAGTGTCTCAAAGGAAAGAGAGACACACCATTGTAAGTCCTAGTATCATGGATTGAAGAACCATTGAGCATGACTTCATACTGCTAGAGGTTCGAAGGATCTCAACGGCTCAGTGCTACGTCATTAAAGTCTTGCGTCCGCAGGGCTTATCCCCCTTGAGACAGAATCCTGATTAAGTCTTTCACACAATACGTATATATATGACTGCCTGTGTCAGGTAGAGGTCGTCCCTTGATCAGCCCGGTCCCTCCGTTCTGTACGTCATTTACTTGTGTGGGATCAACTCTAACGTTAATTCCGACAAAACGCTAATGTGCCAAATCTCGAAGTCTAGATTCGACAGTTCTGGGTCCACTTACCGCAGGAGAGGATACAACGCCTTTCGCACCGAACTGGTGGAATATCAAGACTCCAGGGGATGCGACACCTTTCTGAGATGGAACCAGTAATGTATCCGTATTGCGAATTCCGTTAGCCATTTCATCTTATATGGTATTAATTTAAATAAAATCAATGACTGTTCAACTCATGCATTTCCACTTCGTTAGCTAATTCTTGTAAGAAGGTGAGAAGAATAAAGGCACGGATAAGCAGAGAACGCGTTAAACGTAAGAGGCAGGAAGGCAGCAGAGAACAATAGAAACAACCAAACAAATTATGAATAGCAACAAAGAGGATAGCTAAAACAGGTTTATGAAGAAGGTTACGGCTGCAGTAAGACCACTCAATAAAGTTTCTAAAAACGTGGTGTTATTAAAAATTGTCGGTAAGAAACTGTATTCAGAAAATTGTGGGTAAGAATGGCGTAGAAGCTAGTGAGCATATGAAGAGAGTCACACAATAAGTAACTGGTTCTGTGAGAGAATTAGGGATTATCATTCAAGAAAGGCAGGAGGAAATCATTGAAGTAGGTTCTCAATATAAATACAAATGAGCATTCTGAAAAATTAGAAATTATGGTGGATTAGAAAAATTAAAATGTTTAAAGGTGCCACCACGGCCAAAACTATATTTGTACTGTTGAGAACTATAAACTTCTTCGACATGGAGCTAATTAAAAGCGGGAAAGGATTTGTGGCAAGGAATGTGGAGAAATTCAGCCATGGCCTTTCAAAGGAACCATCCCAACATTTGGCTCGAGTGATTTCGGAAAACCGTAAAAACAGAAATTAATGTCCGGTCGGGAGTTTGAACCCGCGTTCTCACTCACTTATTTGAAGTGAAAACTTCTATAGTTGCGCTACGCAATGTTTGGACGGGGGTAAATCTATGAGTTCACCAGAAGCCACCTGTTGCGCGTATGATATGCACGCAGGACGTTTTCGCAAAATTTTGATTCAAACAAACTTTCTATCCGATTTTGATAGAATTTTACAGACATATACTGTATATACAAATAGAAAATACTGTTAAGGTTTGATTTACAAAAACCTAAACCCTCTCCTATTTTCTTCCCTCCCCTTAATTTCTGTCGCCGTTGTTCATACATACCCATAGTATCTTGGAGTTGCATTTGATTATATGAACTACGCCGGGACGTTCTGTGGTAGGCCACTGAAGAAAGGAATTAGCCTTCTTGCCTCTGACACAACAGCTTGGTACAGATCCTTCGGGAATATTCGACGAACCGTTGGGTTGAGAATTAAGTTAGATTTTTAGTTTTGAAGTGAAAACTTCTTTACGTGCGTTTGGCGATTTTTGTATGGATGAAAATCTTATGAGCTCACATTACCAACATGCTAATGTTAATAGTATATCTGTTGCGGTCTTATGCTAAGTGGTTAAGGTGTTTGACTGGCGATTGAAAGGTCACCGGTTTGAATCTCTGTCTCGGCGAGGTTTTTCATAGACCACTATCCCGACCTTCAAATCTGGCATAGCTTGCCAGAATGCTTCCGTTATTTAGATTCTACTTTAAACTGTAGGTCGTCTATACCTGGTAGGACTACCGGGTTAGGTTAAGGCGGCTAAGATAAGAGCGGAATGCGCAGCCACTAGAAACTCGGTCACTAGTTCATTACAACCACACGAAATTATTTGTTATTATTTAGTATATCTGTAGCTGAAAGTATGACGTGTTGCGCGCATGATATTAATATTTTTAAGTGTTCACTTCTGTCAGCAGTCCCCAACGATTGCCATGTTTTTATTTTTTTATTTTTACGGCTCGTTGCCGTCGAGATCATTAAAGGTGGGATGGGACTGGGGACAAGGAACGAGAAGGAATTCGGCCATGGCCTGTTGAAGAAAGCATCCTGGCATTCGCTTGGTGAGATTTGGGGAAAACATGGAAAACCCAAATCTGGATGCCCGAACTGGCATTCGAACCGGTATCCTCCCGAATGCGAGGCCAGAGCGTTAACCACTCACCCACCACGCTCAGTTTCTCACTCACCATGCTCGGTGATAATACTATATCTACTACAGATGTATGAACGATATGGCGTTACGCTTTTAGACCATGCCCTGAAATATTATTTACATGCGTACTTCAAAATTGTTCCATACCAAAGGACTGGAAAAAAAATCCATATTGATATGAGTATATAAGTGGAGACAACATTGTTGAAAATTACAGGGTTATTAGTTTAAGATCAGTAATAAGTAAGTTAACAGAAAGACATATATGCAACCACATCAGAAACGACTGTGAGGAAATTAACTTGTTTTGAATAAAAATAGTAGTTTAAGTTATTTTGTAGTGTTAAATTTCTTATATACCGTAAAAAATAGTTCAAATCACTAGTTTGAATTTCGATTGATACAGCTTTCTGTATTGTCCTATATTAAGGCTTTTTTAGGTTTAAAATAACACTTTCTTAATTAATTAGTTCCGGAATAGTAATAAAATCAACTGGAAATAATAAATAATAAACATAAGTATTCATATATAGCATTTAGTTACTCACATAGGTTACATCATCGTTAAGTTCGACTATCGATATCGAAATCAAGTTTACGATAACAAAAACGTACGTTCTAATAATTCACCTGTTCTGTCTGAAATTTAATAGTGTTTAATTGCCATCTAATATATATATATATTTATAAAAAAAATTCCTACCTTTCTTTTTTTTTTTAATCTTTCATAAGTAACAAAATAGTTGTTATCCACATTAGCACTAAATAGTATCGACCTACCATCTTAAGTTTGTTTCGAAATTCATTAGCTTAATATTTGATTATTGTAGGCCATTTTCTTCTAATTCATTAACTTAAGTTTTATTAATTGGTTCTTAAGTAATTTAATTACCTAGTCTATCATATTTAGTAAAAACGTTAAAAAATATAGTAAAAACTTTATAAGACTACGTTATCAAATGAATTTAAGGTTTGTTTAGAAGATGGTTGAAGTATTTGGGAAAATCATGACTGGAAACTGTGGCGCCTGTCGTAGGTACGTTGCGAAGGGGATGGGTTGTAGTTGGTGTAAGAAGTGGTTTCACTGGGCATGTGGGGAAGAGGAAACGGGGGAAATAAATGAGGCTCTCCCATGGTTTTGTTCACTGTGTCTTAGGGATGATAGGATGTGGGAGATGGGCGAAACGATTAGGAAGTTGCGTGAAAGGATCAGGGTTCTTGAGGCTCGTCCTGTGGAGGCTCAGCCTCTGCAGGCGTGGTCTGTGGTGGCCTCGCCTGTGGAGGTTCAGCCTGTGGAGTTTCAGCCTGTGGAGGCTCAGACTGCACAGGCACAGCCTGTGGGGGTCGAGCTTGTCGAGGTTCAAGCTGTAGAGGCAGAAAGTAGAGATAGTGAGTTGGAGGAAGTTGATAAGGATGGGTGGGAGCTGGTAACAGGTCGTAGGAGAATCATGGTTAACAGGATGAACAAGCCAGAGACTTCAGTAATTGTGGGAAAAAATAGGTTTGACCTGTTGCCAGAGTCAGGAGGAGAAGAGCCTCATGTAGATGTAGGAGTAGGAGCAGGTAAGATGCAGCAGACCTTTAGGAACAAGGGCGTGCAGGGCAAGAATAGGAAAAAAAGGGTTCTGCTGCTAGGTAGTAGCCATGGGAGAGGGGTAGGCCCTCTTCTGCAGGATCAGTTAGGTACAGGATATAAGGTCATAAGTTTTTTCAAACCTAGTGCAACATTAGGCCAGGTAATAGAGGGTATAGGTTCCCTTTGTAGGAGTTTCACTAAGGATGATAGAGTAGTGATAGTGGGAGGTGCGGGAAATAGTATTGATAGAAACGCGAGTTATAGTATAGAGAGTGATCTGAGGAAGGTGGTGAAGGAGGCACAGCATACCATGGTGGAGCTCATGCAGGTCCTAAGTCACCATGACCGGCCACAATTGAACTATGCTGTGAGGCGGGTTAATGTGGAAACGGAAGGGCTACTTGGGAAAGGCATTAGTTCTGTGTTGGGGGTTGTGCCTGTGAACACCATTGGTAGGTGGGGTTTCACTAGGCATGGCCTACACCTGAATAGAAGGGGGAAGGGAGTACTTTCTGAGTTGTTAGCTAAAGCAGTGAGGGAGCCCGTTTCCAGTGATGATGGGGTCAGGACTGTGCATTTTTTAGGTTAGGGGCTGCTGGTGAAGGGACAGAAATAGATTATCAAAGTGATACTGATTGCAGATTCGCGATGGCGAAACTCACAGATATTAAATAAATAGATGAAATGGCTGAAACAATAAATGACTGCGGTAAAAATGGGAAAGAGGAGATAAATTCTGAAAGTGTAAAGCCAGTAGTAAGGGTGTTAATGGTAAACTGTAGAAGTATAATGAACAAAGTAATCGAATTTGTAAACTTAATAGACATGCATGAACCACAAGTAATAATTGGGTAGAGAGTTGGTTAAAAGAAGAAGTACTAGACAGTGAGGTTTTTCCTGATGGTTACAGAGTGTACCGCAGAGATAGAGGAGCAATTGGTGAAGGAGTCTTCATACGAGTTAGCAAAAACTACCACAGTTCACTGGCGTTCATAGATCAAGACCATAAGTTACTTGGGGTAGATTTCTGCGGTAATAAAAAAGAAAATATCAGAGTGTTGGCTGTTTACCGCAGTGGAAGAATGACAGAAGAGGATGAGGCTCTTGGGGAGAAATACTCAGATTTCAGAGGTGAGAATAGAATGATCATTATCGGCGGGGATTTAAATTTACCAGGTGTAAACTGGGAAGGGATTAAGATAAATAACACAAGGGAACAAAGATTTGCAAATATCTTAATAAGGAAAGGAGGATTTACACAAGTGGTTGAGCAAAACACTAGGGGACAAAATATTTTGGATATATTTCTAATTAAGCCCGATGAAAACCTATTGAGGTATCAAGTAACTGAAGGAATAAGTGATCATGAAGCAGTTCAGATGGATATTAGAGTTAACCAGCTGCGAAAATTGAAGGGGGAAATAGGTACAATTATAAAAAGGCACAGGTTTCGAATTTGAAGAGATATTTCAGAGAACGTTTCAGCAAATGTAAGAAAAGCTCAAGTACAGCAGAGTCAAGGTGGGAAGATTTCAAGGAGATAATAAGAAAGGGGGAAGAAAAATTTATTCCAAGGCAAAAAATAAAGAGAAGTAGAGAACCTATGTACTATAATAGGGAAGTGAGGAGGTTAAAGAGGTTGGTAAGAAAAGAACATAACAGAGTTAAGAGACAGCAGGGTAGTAGGGAATATTTAAAACAACTAAACAAGGACTTAATAACAGCAAAGAAAATGGCTAAAGATGGGTTTATGAAGTGTATTGACAGTGCAGGAGGACCACTGACTGATGCATCTAGAAATTTCTATGGCTATATCAGGAAACTGAGGGGAAGGGAGGGTGTAGAGACACTTATAGATAAGGATGGAGAAGAAGTTACTGACGATTTGAAAAAGTCAGAGATTTTAAGTAACTGGTTCAGTGAAAGCATTAGGGACAATCAATTAGAAACAGGAGGGTCTAATTCGGAGAACGAGCTTAACAACACAATTAGAAATGACGATAGTAAAAAATATGATATCCATCCTGAGGAAATCATGAAGGAAATAAGAAAGCTGAAAAAAAATAAAATAAAGGGGCTGGTGAAGATAATATTACTACAGATATCTTAAAGATAGCCGGATGTGACATTGTACCTTATCTTGAAATATTATTTAAAATGAGTCTAGACACTTGCTGCTTACCACAGGACTGGAAAAGTACAATAGTAGTACCGGTACATAAGGGAGGGGTGAGAAATAGAGTTGAGAATTACAGGCCAATCAGTTTGACATTAGTGGTAGGTAAATTAATGGAAAGATTGATATGCAACCACATCAGAAATATATGTGAGGAACATAAGTGGTTTCCAAGCAGGCATCATGGGTTCAGGCAAGGATATTCATGTGAATCTCAGTTGGTGGGATATATGCAAGATATTTCAGATGAAATTGACAAGGGAGGCCAAATTGATAGTGTAGCACTAGATCTGTCATAGGCGTTTGACAGAGTGAGCCATAAAATGGTAGTAAATAGGGTGAAAACTATTGGAGTGGATGATAAAGTGATTTGCTGGGTGGAAGAATTTTTAAAAGGTGGAAAACAGAAAGTCAGGGTAGGAAATGTAGTATTGAAAGAAGTGGAAGTAAAAATGGGAGTGCCGCAGGGTAGCATATTGGGACCATTGTTTTCATTATTTTAATGAATAATTGTTTTGATTGTTTACTGTCTGAAATTAGATTGTTTGCAGATGACATAATGCTATATAAAAGAATCAAATAATAAAGGATTGCAAACAGTTGCAGAGTGATCTGGACAGGATATCTAGTTGGGTTGGTAACCATGGGATAAAGATAAATGCAAAGAAGAGTCAGGTTATTAGATACACAAATAAAAAAACAAAAGGGTAATTATGAATATAAGGTGGGGAAAGAATTGCTTGCTGAAGACTTGAAATGTAAATATCTTGGAATTACTTTTGATAACAAACTTAACTAGGCAGGACACATAGGACAAGTGGTAGGAAAAGGTTTCAAAGTTCTGCACTTGTTGGAGAGAGTGATGAGGGGATGTACGAGAGAAGTCAAGGAATTGGATTACAAAACTTTGGTCAGACCATTGCTCGAAAATGGTAGTGTAGTATGGGATCCTCATTTTACGTATCAAATACAGGAGTTGGAGAGGGTGCATAAAAGCGCTGCTAGATTTGTTTCTGGAAATTATCGCAGAATGCAATCAGTGACGGATATGATAAAGGAGCTGGAATGGGATTCATTGCAAGACAGGAGGAGAATGAGGAGGGTCATGGGAGTGTACAGGGCGTATACTGGCGATGAGGCATGGAAAGATATTGCAATAGGTATGAAAAGTAGTTCATGGAAGGGAAAAGATGACCATGACCACAAGCTGGCACTCGATTTCAGGCACAAGGGTGTAGGTAGATTCTCTTTTTTAGGTAAGGGTGTCAGGGATTGGAATGAGTTACCTAGAGAAATGATGAATAATTTACCGAAAACTTTGAAAGAATTTAAAGATAAAATTTGTAGAGGGCAAATGTAGGTAGGTGCAGGATAGGGGAAGATGGGTGTGTAGGGAAATTGCCACCGGAGCCTGTGCTCCATTGCAATTAAATTAAATTAAATCATGTATTTAGGAAAGGATATGCAAAATATTTCGAATGAAATTGGCCATGTTGATAGACTTCAGTAGATAGGAAAGGCTGGTGCGTTGCCAGTTTTTAATTGATTTTAATTGAATTGCGTGGGGTCCTTAATTGATTTTAATTAATGTTAATTGATTTTAATTGATTTTAATTGATTTTAATTAATGTTAATTGATTTTAATTGATTTTAATTAAATTTAATTGATTTTAATTGATTTTAATTGAGGCTAATTGATTTTAATTAATTTTAATTGAGGCTAATTGATTTTAATTGATTTGCGGAGGGGGGAGCCTTAATTGATTTTAATTAATGCTAATTGACTCACGCCTTGGAGCGGAGGGGAGCCGAGGAACTAGGGTCGCTCCCCACGCAGCTGCAGGATGCGGGTCCGTAATTGAATGCGCCCACCTCCGGAACCATCAATTATCGCTCCCCACGCAGCTGCAGGATGCGGGTCCGTAATTGAATGCGCCACACCCGGAAGCCATCAATTATCGCTCCCCACGCAGCTGCAGGATGCGGGTCCGTAATTGAATGAGCACAGCTGCACCACACTCGAATTATCGCTCCCCAAGCAGCTGCAGGATGCGGGTTCGTAATTGAATGCGCACAGCTGCGCCACTACATTCATCATCGTGGGCGCAGTCTTCCCACACCAATTCTCCATGGCTCCAGACGCGTGTATAAATAGGGCTGAGACCCCCCTTCTGCCATCCAGTCTTCTCTGAGTCGTCGAGCTGAAAACTTCAATCATCGCAATGTCTTCTGAGGATCTTAGCTTATTCAGCGATATTGGTAAGTAAATTATTGTTATTTAACTTGTTTTTTCTGGCTGTATTAAATTCTTTCACATATACTGATGAGCTTTTTTTTTTCTGCTTCAGACATTGATGAAATTCTCGCTGAGGATGATTTCGGTAATGATAATATTTTTTTAACGTAACTATATTTATGAAAATATATAGTGCTGAAGCAGTAGTCTATATTATTAATTTATTTGTTCGCAGGTGATTTGGATATTTCATTCAGCGACCTTTTTTATTTCAGTACGTATTTATCTATAGATTTTTTTTTTCCATGTCTTTATAACTATTGCTAATACTATTTTTTCTTTTTCAGATGAACCATCACGCCCAGAGAAACGTAAGGGAAATTCTCAAGAAATAAGTAGCCCAAAAAGAGCTTGTGATTGCTCACAATGGAGCATGCTCCCAAATATTGACGTGGATGTGCCGCAGAGCATGTCACCACCACATAGCATGCCGCCAACTCCGCCACCACAATGGGTTCTTCCACAACCACCAGCACACTGGAATATCGGTAAGTCCAGTACATCAGTAATTTACCTATATTATTTTATGCTTACAAAATTATGTTTTCATGATACTAAAACATTTTTCTTCTTTTTATGTTTCAGAGGGGGCGGTCGTACACCAGGACAACGAGGCAGTTCCGCCACCAATATGGCGACCATGGGAGACGTCAGGACTTAGCCGACCGCCCGCCACAGCAGCAGCACCTCGCCTGTCCAGCCGCCCACCGCCGGGCCCAAGTCGACCATCGCCGGGACCCAGCCGGCACTTCAACAACCCACAGCCGGGACCCAGCCGACAGTATGCCGGTCCATCGCCGGGCCCAAGTCGACCACAGCCGGGACCCAGCCGACAGTATGCCGGTCCATCGCCGGGACCCAGCCGGCACTTCAACAACCCACAGCCGGGACCCAGCCGACAGTATGCCGGTCCATCACCGGGCCCAAGTCGACCACAGCCGGGACCCAGCCGACAGCATGCCGGTCCATCGCCGGGACCCAGCCGGCACTTCAACAACCCACAGCCGGGACCCAGCAGACAGTATGCCGGTCCATCGCCGGGGCCCAGCCGCCAGTCCGCCGACCCATCGCCCGGCTCCAGCCGTCAGTACGCCGGTCCATCGCCCGGCCCAAGTCGGCAGTATGCCGGTGCAGGGGCAGCCTTATGCAGTCATGATCATGCAGCAACGATGGGTGAGTCAGCAGTATCGCGCTTAGTTCTTGAAGACAGGCTTAGTGCATTTAAAAATAGAATTTATTCCGGGACAATTTCAAATTCTCAAAATTTTATTGATCCAATGAATTTCATTGATGCTTGCTTTAAACTTGTTGCCGGTAAAGTTCGCGAAATTGTGGATAATCGGTCCTTCCATCTGTAAAGGTGCAGGTTGGACTGATTAACACATATAAAATACAGAAGGAAATGATTTTAGAAACCGCTCGTATGTGCTTTTTAACTAAAATACGTGAGGTCACAACAAGCACTTGCCTGTCGGATTGGTATGAAAAATATGTGAAGTCGGAGCTCAGAGTAAAATTGTGTGAATTTCAAGAAAGGACAAGTGGCAAAACTCTCGATAGAATAGAATCCCTCGACATTAGCATTTCTAATTTTCAACCTTTCTATCGTGGGTCTTCCTATGTTGCTCTGCCACTTGATATCTGTAGAAAGAATGCCGTCATCAATGTTGAAAACAAGAATGACGAGTTGTGCTTTCTATGGACAATTCTTGCATATCACGTAAAGGCGCTAAGCAAAAAACCTACAAGGGTTAGCATCTATAAGAAAGTACGTTCACTCTACCCCCTCGATTTTTCAGGTATTGAGTTTCCGGTAAAACTCTCTGACATTTCTAAATTTGAGAGGCAAAATCCATAATATTCTCTAAATGTTTTCGGTCTGGGTGAAGTTAAAGGTAAACATGTAGTTTCCGGGGCCCTCCATCACACTGCAGACAAACGCGTTCACCACATAAACATG
>JARYHS010008075.1:118024272-118119341 GCA_031002005.1 Vandiemenella viatica | reverse complement strand
ATCGCTCCCCAACGCAGCTGCAGGATGCGGGTTCGTAATTGAATGCGCACAGCTGCGCCACATTCATCATCGTGGGGCGCAGTCTTCCCACACCAATTCTCCATTCTCCATACGCGTGTATAAATAGGGCTGAGACCCCCCTTCGCCATCCAGTCTTCTCTGAGTCGTCGAGCTGAAAACTTCAATCATCGCAATGTCTTCTGAGGATCTTAGCTTATTCAGCGATATTGGTAGTAAATTATTGTTATTTAACTTTTTTTTCTGGCTGTTTTAAATTATTTCACATATACTGATGAGCTTTTTTTTCTGCTTCATACATTGATGAAATTCTCGTGAGGATGATTCGGTAATGATAATATTTTTTTAACGTAACTATATTTATGAAAATGTATAGTGCTGAAGCAGTAGTCTATATTATTAATTTATTTGTTCGCAGGTGATTTGGATATTTCATTCAGCGACCTTTTTTATTTCAGTACGTATTTATCTATAGATTATTTTTTTTCCATGTCTTTATAACTATTGCTAATACATTTTTTCTTTTTCAGATGAACCATCACGCCCAGAGAAACGAAGCGTAAGGAAATTTCTCAAGAATAAGTAGCCAAAAAAGCTTGTGATTGCTCACAATGGAGCATGCTCCCAAATATTGACGTGGATGTGCCGCAGAGCATGTCCAGCATAGCATGCCGCCAACTCCGCCACAACAATGGTTCTTCCACAACCACCAGCACACTGGAATATCGGTAATCCAGTACATCAGTAATTTACCTATATTATTTTTATGCTTACAAAATTATGTTTTTCATGATATAAAACATTTTTCTTCTTTTTATGTTTCAGAGGGGGCGGTCGGACACCAGGACAACGAGGCAGTTCCGCCACCAATATGGCGACCATGGGAGACGTCAGGACTTAGCCGACCGCCCGCCACAGCTGCAGCACCTCGCCTGTCCAGCCCCCACCGCCGGGCCCAAGTCGACCATCGCCGGGACCCAGCCGGCACTTCAACAACCCACAGCCGGGACCCAGCCGACAGTATGCCGGTCCATCGCCGGGCCCAAGTCGACCACAGCCGGGACCCAGCCGACAGTATGCCGGTCCATCGCCGGGCCCAAGTCGACCACAGCCGGGACCCAGCCGACAGTATGCCGGTCCATCGCCGGGACCCAGCCGCACTTCAACAACCCACAGCCGGGACCCAGCGACAGTATGCCGGTCCATCGCCGGGCCCAAGTCGACCACAGCCGGGACCCAGCCGACAGTATGCCGGTCCATCGCCGGGACCCAGCCGCACTTCAACAACCCACAGCCGGGACCCAGCAGACAGTATGCCGGTCCATCGCCGGGGCCCAGCCGCCAGTCCGCCGACCCATCGCCCGGCTCCAGCCGTCAGTACGCCGGTCCATCGCCCGGCCCAAGTCGGCAGTATGCCGGTGCAGGGGCAGCCTTATGCAGTCATGATCATGCAGCAACGATGGGTGAGTCAGCAGTATCGCGCTTAGTCCTTGAAGACAGGCTTAGTGCATTTAAAAATAGAATTTATTCCGGGACAATTTCAAATTCTCAAAATTTTATTGATCCAATGAATTTCATTGATGCTTGCTTTAAACTTGTTGCCGGTAAAGTTCGCGAAATTGTGGATAATCGGTCCTCCCCATCTGTAAAGGTGCAGGTTGGACTGATTAACACATATAAAATACAGAAGGAAATGATTTTGAAACCGCCGTATGTGCTTTTTAACTAAAATGCGTGAAGTCACAACCAGCACTTGCCTGTCGGATTGGTATGAAAAATATGTGAAGTCGGAGCTCAGAGTAAAATTGTGTGAATTTCAAGAAAGGACAAGTGGCAAAACTCTCGATAGAATAGAATCCCTCGACATTAGCATTTCTAATTTTCAACCTTTCTATCGTGGGTCTTCCTATGTTGCTCTGCCACTTGATATCTGTAGAAAGCCGTCATCAATGTTGAAAACAAGAATGACGAGTTGTGCTTTCTATGGACAATTCTTGCATATCACGTAAAGGCGCTAAAAAAAATACAGGGTTAGCATATTAAGAAAGTACGTTCACTCTACCCCTCGATTTTTCAGGTATTGAGTTTCCGGTAAAACTCTCTGACATTTCTAAATTTGAGAGGCAAAATCCAGACTATTCTGTAAATGTTTTCGGTCTGGATGAAGTTAAAGGTAAACATGTAGTTTCCGGGGCCCTCCATCACACTGCAGACAAACGCGTTCACCACATAAACATGTTGTTGATTACCGACGGCAGTGGGAAAAAATTCCATTACTGTTGGATTCACAACTTGTCGGCGTTAGTTAGTTCTTCTTTAAGTTTGCATAAGAGTGCTATATTTTTATTTGTGATAGATGTCTGCAACATTTTGGACGCAAAGATCTCCTGGACCGCCACGAGATTGACTGTGCAAGGGTTGATCCTGTAAGAGTGGATTTACCCGGCGACGACGATAAAACCTTAAAGTTTAAGGATTTTGTGCACCAAGAGCGTGTACCCGTCGTCGTTTACGCGGACTTTGAAAGTTTATTGCTACCTTATGATTCTTGCAGTCCCCCACCCAACGCCTCTCACACTACTTTAGTCCAGAAACATCTCCCTTTCGCTGCCGCATACCAGGTCGTTTGTCCACTCGTACCTAGTCTGTCGCGTTTCAACTCCTTCAGGGGAAAAAATCCTGAAAAATGGCTTGTTGATGAACTCGTCAAACTTGCCAAGAAAGTTGATAAAATTTACAAGAGGTGCATTCCTCTTGTAATGACAGATGAGCAAGAAGCAAAGTTTGCTGATGCTACGGTATGCCACATCTGCGAGAAAGACATTGAACCGGGGACTGTCAAGGTCCGCGATCATTGTCATATCACAGGTGAATTTAGGGGGGCTGCACATAATGATTGCAATTTGCAGTATAAGACTAAAAAGTACATACCCATTTTCTTTCACAATCTTTCTGGGTATGATGCTCATTTCATTGTAATGGCATTATCAAAACTCGATTCGAAGGAATGGACGTGCTTCCCATCAACACAGAACGTTATATTTCTTTTTCGAAAAAGATTGAATACACTTCAATCACGTTAAGGTTTCTGGACTCATACCGGTTCATGCAGCTCCCATTAGACAAACTGGTTGGAACCCTTGAGGACGACGACATGGACATTACTAGTGCTCATTTCACCGACCCCGAGAAGTTCCAATTAGTTAAACGGAAAGGTGTCTTCCCTTACGAATACATGGATTCGTGGGATAAGCTCACCGAGGCCACGCTTCCTCCAAAATCAAAATTCTACAGTTCGTTGTCGGAGTCACACATTTCTGATGAAGATTACGAACACGCGACAAAGGTGTGGCGGACCTTCCAGATCAAGACTTTGGGCGAATATGCAAGTCTGTACATGGACACAGATGTGCGGTTACTTGCAGATCTGTTTGAGAAATTTAGGAGTGTATGTTTGGGGAAGTACACCCTGGACCCCGCCCACTATTTCACATCCCCAGGCCTTTCGTGGCAGGCTATGTTAAGGAGCACGCGTGTCGAACTGGACCTTCTGACGGATATCGACATGCTGCTCTTTTTCGAACGAGGTATTCGCGGAGGTATTTGCCAGTGCGTCCACAGGTATGCGAAGGCAAATAACCGGTACATGCCGGAGTACAACCGCGAGGCGTCTGAAGATTTTATAATGTACTTCGACGTAAACAATCTTTACGGCTGGGCCATGTCGGAGTATCTACCCTCTGGTGGGTTTCAATGGCTTTCGGCTAAAGAGATTGCTAGCATAGATTTCATGAGCGTTGCAGCTGACTCACCTAGGGGGTTCGTATTGGAGGTAGACCTTACGATTCCTCAGGATAAACACGACGTTTTAGCAGACCTACCGCCATGTCCAGACCACAAAGCCCCAGAAGGTTCTACCCTCCCCAAGCTGATGACCACACTGGAGAACAAGGTACGGTATGTTCTCCATTACCGAGTCCTCCAGCAATGTGTAGGCTTTGCGGGCTGCAAGTGACCGAAATACACCGGGTAATGATCTCTTTCAATCAGTTCACCGTGGTTGAAAGAATACATAAGCTCTCAATACGTGTTCTCGCCGTGAGCGCCAAATACAGATTTCTTCGAGAGAGACTTTTTACAAACTGATGAACAATTCAATTTTCGGCAAGACCTATGGAGATACATTCTGGACAAACACCGCGGCGTGAAATTGTGTACAGGTATGCGCGTTGGGCCGCCGCGGTGCCCGCAAAACACCTAGCTTTCACCACACTTTAAGCAAGTAACAGTTTTCAACAAGAACTCTTTGTGGCCCGTGGAGATGGCGAAAAGCTAGGATAGTTTTTAATAACGCCAGTGTATATGTCGGAATGTGATCTCTTGACCCTTTTCTAAACTGAGCGATGCTACAGATTTTCATTATGAACTTTGCCCTTCCTCCAGTTTAGAAGCCCTAATTCACGTATAGTATATGGATACAGACAGCTTCATCTACTTGGTGCGGAACTGCGATCCATATGAAGTGATGCGACGCAAACAGGCGAGGAGTTTCTACACGTCTGGTTCTAGCACCGGCAACCGTGTATGGGATAGAGTTCCCACAATGAAAGGTTGTCGGTGTTATGAAGGACGAAGCGAATGGCACCCTGATTGCGGAGTTTGCTGGGTTAAGGGCAAAAATGTATGCATTCCGGCTCGAGACAGACCAGACCTCTAGACGGGCTAAAGGTTTGGCTGGCTCAGTCACTAGAAAGCTGCAGATGGAGGATTACATAAATTGCCTCCATGGTGAAACACCCAGGTACCATCTGCAGCAAAGGATCAATTCAACCCTTCATGTTGTAAATACTGTTCAAATATCCAAACTGGGTCTGTCTAGAACGGACGATAAGCGGTATATTTTCCCCGACGGGATAGAGACCCTCCCGTGGGGGCACAAGTCTGTAAATAATGTGTGAATGTTTTGTAAATAGACCGCTTATCCGTGTTTCTAGTTTGTAAATATGTATCAATTTTGTAAATATGTAGATAAGTTAGGACTCTGTAGATATTTTATCAAGTTAGGACGCTGCTGTTAATATTTTTTCATTGGCTGCTGGGGGTGCTGCTGAATTCCTTTGTATGACATTTTGTTTGCTGAGCTACATGCTCATTTGCTTTATATTAACGTAATCGGAAAAAAAATGTAAAATAGGCTAAGTGTACATAGATTGTAAGTTTGCTGAGCTGTATGCTCATTTGCATTATATTAACGTAATTGAAGAAAAAAAAACACAATTGTTAGAAAAAATAAGTTTATTTATTAAGAAAAATGAATTTTTTACATTTTAAATAAATCTTTTTTATGAATCCACGTGTTATGTGATTTATCAAAACCCAACCACTTCACCAAGATCATATTTTTCCTTCTCTTTATCACTCGTTCAACCAAAAATGTACTTGTAAGTTTTGTTAGTTGTAATTCTTGCTGGTAAAATGCTCCTGCAATATCTTTACCTTGATAGTCTTTAAGTAAATAAGTTACAGGATTTGTTAATTTCACTTTACTGATGGTAAACACTTCAGTTGACCAGTTGGGCAAGTAGCCTTTCTCAAACTTTTCTTTAAATCTACTGATTCTGACATGGTCACCAACTTTGAATTTTGCTGGAGTAGTCATCTTAATATGGCTGTACACTGTTGAAAGAAGTGAATTGTCTTTAACATCACACGGTTTCATCTTGATGGTGCTGTGCCACTTGTTATTGTAATTGTTCATTAATTGAGGAAGAAGTTCAATCCACCGATGTGAACCACGTCTGCTGAATTCTTGCCACATTGCATTCTTGATAGTTCTATTGAGTCGCTCAACTATTGATGCTTTAAGATGAGTATATGTTGAGTAGTGATTAATACCATAACTTGTCATGAGCGATTTAAACTTTGAATTGTAAAACTCTTTTCCGTTGTCAGTCTGTAAATTTTTAGGAACACGATCACCATTAAGTATTTTCTTCATAGCGTCGACAACCACACTAGCCGTTTTGTTCTTGAGAGGTAGAGCCCATGCAAACTTTGAATAAGTATCAATCACCATCAAGATATACTTGTAGCCACTGTTTTTACGAGAATACGGTATCATTTCTACAATATCAGCTTGCCATAGGTCGTCAAGACCTTTGATTATTACCCGGCGTCTTGGGAAATTCCTTCTAGCCGGTCTATGGAGTTCAGCTACAATTTGATCCATGTTACACGATAATGTCTCTCTCACGAAGTTCTTCAATCACCGACAAAATTTCGTTGGAGTGTGCAGTGTGTCCTGCTGATGTTGATGCGGTAAGTAATTTCAATCTTTCAACGAGCTCATTCGGATCGTCCCAATACACATATTCCTTCATGGGAAGAAGACCAGAACCCGACTGATTGTCAAGTTTAGAGATTATGTTTTTATACTTAGTGGTTGTATTTTTCAAAACTTTCCAGATGGAATAAATTTCACTCTGTGTGCATTCGTGGTGTCTAGTATTTCATAATAACTTTTCAAGTCCATGTTGGTAAATTTTTTGGGTTTTTTTAAGAACAACAGTTCCATTAAGCCTTGAGTTCTTTCATATTCATTTCCATCAATCCGAATAACATCTCCATCTATAATCATAGGAGTATTTCCAATCATTAGCGAATCATTTTTCTTCCGGACACCGTACACCGAATCATAATCTCTTTCACTTCGATTGAGTGACTTCAAGAAATCTTTGATCATACCTGGAGGTTGCTGCTGCTGCTGCTGCTGCTGATGTCGCGGAGGTAAGAAAACATTTTCTATTGTATCCGTCACAGGTCTTAAAGAATCTTTGAAAAATTTCTCAGAGTCGATTTGGCCTGTTTTCAATTCAAGTAACTTGCGTCGAATTGCATTTCGGGCCTTTATGATGCCACGTTTAGTTGTTGACGTATCCATGTTTAAGCATCGAATGAAGCTTATGAGAGTTTATTGTACTATTTTATACTTGATAGTTAATGTTGCTGTAAATGGTTTGTGGGGTTGAGCATTTGGGATAAAAATAAGATGATCACCTTGCTTCACAAAGTTTATCCTTGCAGTTTTAATCCAATTCACTATTACATCAACCCTGCCCGGTTTGGCTACTGAGAGGATTACACCATTGACGGGAATTTCGTAATAGTTAAGACCTGTCTCTAGAATGTATGCACGATCTTTAATCAAATCTGTTACCGCAATAGTTATAACCATGGTAACTACTGTCGATTGTAATTCCTTCAGAAGCATTGCTGCATCGCTGGTTGCCTTGTCAATGTATTGTTTGGATGCAACATCATCGTCGTCGATGGGGTCAGCTACATGTTTGAGTATTCTACCTTGGCAATCCAAATTACCGTCCTTTGTAAGAAGTATGTTTTGAGGTGGGTACACCAAAACTCTCCTGCTCTGTATCGTCGAAGTTCTCCCAAACTTGTCCATGGCTGCAATGATGATAGTACCTAGTGTGCTTGTCTATTTATTTAAAAACGAATCAAACCCGTTGCGGTACCGTCCATGATACATATCACAGTCTTTGTCAATAACTGCAAATCCATGCTTGCTCGCATTCCAGCAAGTACCACATAAGTTCTTAAACTCGCTGAACGGCATATCTGTGTTCACGTGGTCATTATAAATGTGTTTGAGATTCATGTCGTCCTGTTTAAAGAGTACAATCAAGTTGGCGTTGTCTCTCACCAGCTGTTTAGGTATACGGCTGTATGTCTGGCACAAGTAGAAAGAGTCTACTGACCTATGTCTCCCCATACAAAAGTAATCTCGTATATTATTCTGCTTCTCACACGAGACATCGTCAAACACAAACACTGAATTTGGTAGCGCTTCACTAGGTGGAGGCACATTCTGATTATCGCTAAATGTTAAATACTTAATTTCTTTAATGGGTTTCAGTATTTCACCTAGCAACTGGTACTTTGGCTGGTACAACGATTTTGAAAACACATATACATTTTCAAATCTAAGCCCATTTGGGTGTTCCAGCAGGGACAGCACAAGATTGGTTTTACCACAGTTTGACGGTCCACAAACTATCGCTCTCACTGTCTCGGGGAACAGAGGTCCGTTCTTCTTCCGCTTGGTGCCGGCAACATCTGCATTACTCACGGGTAATGTTGCTTGCTGCTTGACGAATCGCATTTTGACAAGGTTTCTTTGCTGCACGGGGTATATATAGACGCGCGAATACGTAAAATCATTCAGTCGATAACAATGCCTCCTACGAAGAAGAAGAAGGGCCGTGGCTTCTTAAACAAGCTCGTCGACAAAATGCCATTTGAGGCACACATTCCAACTTACCAGTTCTGTGGACCCGGGACGAAACTTGAAAAACGTCTGAAACTCGGCCAGACGGGGATCAATCCACTAGATGCAGCATGCAGGGAGCATGACATTGCGTATGCACAGGGTGCCGACAGACGTAATGCAGACCGCATACTCGCAGAGAAGGCTTCAGTCAGAATGAAAGCCAAAGATGCAAAGTTCGGTGAACGGGCGGCCGCGTTACTAGTTAACGGCGCTATGCGTGCCAAGCTAAAGTTGGGTGCAGGGATTAAAAAGAAAAAGAAGACGAAGAAGGGTGGAATCCTCCCCTTAATCCCTATTTTTGCCGGATTGTCGGCTGCCGGAGCTCTTGCCGGTGGAGCCTCAGCCATCGCCAGAGCCGTCAAAGCTGCTAAAGAAGCAAAAAAGCAGTTGACTGAACAGAAACGACACAATGAAACCATGGAGGCAATTGCAATGAGGGGTAAAGGTCTGTATTTAAAGCCATACCGGAAAGATGGATCTGGATTGAAAAAAAAAAGTCTGATCAGGCGTTGACCGATGACGATATACGTAGACATGTAAAGCGTTTGCGTATACCTCATTTTCGTGGTGTCTTCATGCGCGATGCATTACCTCAAAAAATTAGTGAACGTGAATGTGGAATTGTGAACTTGGACAGTGCTGAAAATGCTGGGACGCACTGGGTTGCGTACATCAAGTACAAGGATGGTGTAGTGAAATATTTCGATAGTTTTGGTGACTTACCTCCGCCATTGGAATTGCAGCGATACTTTGCAGGCAACAGAATACAGTACAATGTGCAACGACACCAGGAATTCGGTACGCACATATGTGGACATTTATGTTTAAAATTCCTGCATCAGAATGCATAACATCAGTCTTGCATGAACCTTAGTCGGGGTAACACATGTCTGTGACACTCTGCTTGTCCGGTAACAGTTCAGTCTTGAGCTGTGATTACTTTCCACCGATAGATTTGAGTCAAGGCGAGTATACGATCGGCTTAGTAGATTTTCAAACATACAACTCGATTCCGAACATTGATAAGTCAAATTGCAAATTTCATTACTCGAAGAATAAAGTGATAGATATTCCTACAGGATCGTATGATATTGACGACTTGGCCAGTTATTTGGCTCGGCTTACAAATAACGAGAAACTGGTTATTAAAGCAAACAACAATTCACTCAAGTGTGAGATACAAACACCTGTGGAAATAGATTTCACGAAACCAAACTCAATTGGCTCACTGCTTGGATTTTCTAAACGTGTGTTAAAACCGGGATTTCATACCTCAGACTACACTGTGCAGATCTTCAAAGTTAACGCGATAAGGATAGAGTGCAGCATATGTACGGGAAATTACGTCAACGATAAGCTGGGGCATACACTACACGAGTTTTTTCCAACAGTACCGCCAGGGTACAAGATTGTAGAAGTACCTGCAAACGTCATCTATCTTCCCATCACGGTGAAAACGCTCAACAGCATTCACATTAGAGTTGTCGATCAGGACGGCAATTTAGTGGATTCAGAGGAGAAACTATTACTCTGAGGCTACATATAAAGAATGGGCGCTCGTTATAAGAAGAGGCAGACTCAAACAATTGTCAGTAGTGAACCGACAGTGAAACGGGTAACACCTGCTACGTGCGTGAACCTACAGTGAAACGGTTAACTCCTGCTAACTGTGCTCTTCCTACAGTCGTTAGGCTATACAGTTAAAAATCATGGATGAAGTGCTTGATATAACTTCCAGTGTGGAATTTGATGAGTCGGTGACGCGTAAACAGTTTTTGAGTCACCAACCACATACACCCACAACATTTAATAATAATGATGAAATTCGGATACCTATTCAGAACCAGGATACATATACACTGCCTGGGGAAAGTTCTTGCATATTGAAGGAAGATTTCTCAAGTCAGATGGAACTGGGGCTACAAATTCAATTGTTACATCCAATGCGTTTGCGTTCCTATTTGAGGAAATTCGGTTAGAAATTAATGGAGTTGAAATAGACCGAAATAGCAATGTAGGTGTCACAACCACAATAAAGACTCTTATTTCTGCTGGTCCTCAACAAATTGGTCTGTTGGAGAACTCAGGATGAGGGGCCAACGCGATCTTGGAAATGGTTTACTTGATGTATGTATTCCGCTGAGTATGCTCTGGGTTTTTGTGAAGGACTTTAAAAGGATACTTGCAAATGTAAAACAAGAACTAATACTTATTCGATCTAGGGACGATACAAATTCATATGTACAAGCCAATCCAAACCCCCAGAAAAGTAAATTCGCCATCAGTAAACTAACATGGGTGGTGCCTCATTTACAAGTAAGTGAGAGAGAAAAACTGG
This sequence comes from Vandiemenella viatica, assembly GCA_031002005.1. NCBI lineage: Eukaryota > Metazoa > Arthropoda > Insecta > Orthoptera > Morabidae > Vandiemenella > Vandiemenella viatica. Next base: position 118,108,638 of record JARYHS010008075.1, on the reverse strand, counting down.
CGTTGCTTAAGATTGTGGACAGTGGGAAGCCACTTAGAATTAATTTCCGAAGCTGGGATTTGTTGGAGTACCCGCTACTTCCTATAAGCAAAACTCAAATTTGGTCTTTGAAAACATCAACACAGCTGGAGAAACCAAGGTTCGTTGTTCTGGGATTTCAAACAAACAGGAAACGAAATGAAACATTAAGTGCGGCTTTATTTGACCACTGCAATCTTGCCAACGTCAAAGTGTTTCTAAATGATGTGCGTACCCCTACGATAACATGAATTTGGACTTTAAGAAAATCGAACCACAGTATTGTACGATATGTATGCAAGATTCCAACAAACTTACTACGAACGGGAGCATCCTTCACCGCTACTAAACCGTGAAGATTTTGTCGCTACTGCCCCTATCACCGTAATCGACTGTTCACATCAAATGAGTCGGTAAAAACAGGGGCCTATGTAGATATTCGTATGGAGTTTGATAGCACTGACAATTTTCCAGCCTACACCGCCGCATACTGTCTAATCCTTCACGACCGTGTTGTGGAATACGTACCGCTAACAAGTGTGTGCGTAAGCTCGCATAAAACGAGGTAGCGCCCATCATTGCCAGCCAGTATCAAGCCGACCATCTTCCTGGACGCTCAAGGATTCAAGACGAGAGAAGGAGTATTTATCTTCAAAGAAGTTGCCGTCTGTGTAGTGCAATCAGACAACATTATCGCCCACACATTGCATCTCTGTTAAATTCACCATCACATGGAGGTAATGAGCCAACAGTCAAATGGCTGACAAATAATTACCATGGAATACCTTGGACTGCTGCTGGTATAACCTTTAGCAAACTATGTACTATTCTACATGCAATCACAAATGAAGAATGACTCCATTATTTACGTAAAAGACGGGAGAAGGCTCGTTGGTTTCAGAAGATTATTCGCAAGAAAGTCTGCTACAATATAGAAGATTTAGGATGCCCGCCTCTACATGAACTCAAGAAAAATAATTTGATAAAACTTTGTAAAGGACATTTATTTTTTAACGCTATATGCGCTGTTGAAATGTATTTTTAATTGCCCAATGGTGGGTGAAATAAAAGATTTAAATAAAATATATACTATCTTATTATTTAATTAGGATAGGTGAAATGACAAAAGAAAAATCTGGTAAAATGATTTTATACTTTACTGTTTACAATTCTGTCATTAAGTACAATCAAATTTTTGTATGCAACTATTTCATTCCTTAATTGCCCAAAGTCAATTGTAGAACTGTAAGACACATGAATAGGATGAACGTTGTTGATGTGCATATCCATTAACTTCGACACTGAGGCAGTACATGTGTATTAGTCACTCAACACTTTGTCAGCCAATTCACTCACAAACACCTTGTAGTATGCTGATGCGATTTAAACACTTTAGTTAATAAGGCCCACAAACATCATATCCAGGTTCATAATTCTTAATTACAATATAATTTACATCATCAGATACTAACAAATTTTTATATGCAATGAGTTCAAGTCGTAATTGCGCATAATCCAATGATGAACTGTATGTCACTTGAGCTACACGAACATTATTAATATGCATGTCAATCAGTTTTTGCACTGTAGCCATATTGAAGTCTCGTAGCACTTTATTAGCTAGAATGTCCACAAATTCAGTATAATATCGTGCCACCAAGTAGCCCCACTTCTGCTTGACGGTCAAGGCGTTGGTCACGGTCGGCTGCGCGTCGACGAAGTTCCTCCAAGTAGACTGGGCGAAGAAGACGCCGCTGGCAGGATCGTCATTGAGGTGGAAACAAACAGTCTTCACCCCGGCAATCGTTCGGCAGGAGACAGTGTGCTCACCAAGTGGGATGCTGTCAGTGCCGGCGTTGAATAACTCGGACACTACGTCCAATACCTGGATCAGGACGTTCCATTCGTCGTATGTTAAAACAATTTTATTGTGTCCCACTTTTTCCAGAACAACAACAGGTTCAAACTCGTGTTTGGACGATAACCCTATCGTCAAACGTTTCGTATCACCAGCGTTGAGTTGGTAGACAGAAGAGAACAACATCACTAGACGAGACATGGCTGCAAACTGACGCCGGGTGGGGCTGCAGCTGAGAGGGGAGCGATAATTCGGGTGTGGTGCAGCTGTGCGCATTCAATTGCGAACCCGCATCCTGCAGCTGCGTGGGGAGCGATAATTGATGGCTTCCGGGTGTGGCGCATTCAATTACGGACCCGCATCCTGCAGCTGCGTGGGGAGCGATAATTGATGGCTTCCGGGTGTGGCGCATTCAATTACGGACCCGCATCCTGCAGCTGCGTGGGGAGCGATAATTGATGGCTTCCGGGTGTGGCGCATTCAATTACGGACCCGCATCCTGCAGCTGCGTGGGGAGCGACCCTAGTTCCTCGGCTCCCCTCCGCTCCAAGGCGTGAGTCAATTAGCATTAATTAAAATCAATTAAGGCTCCCCCCCTCCGCAAATCAATTAAAATCAATTAGCCTCAATTAAAATTAATTAAAATCAATTAGCCTCAATTAAAATCAATTAAAATCAATTAAATTTAATTAAAATCAATTAAAATCAATTAAAATCAATTAACATTAATTAAAATCAATTAAAATCAATTAAAATCAATTAACATTAAATAAAATCAATTAAGGACCCCACGCAATTCAATTAAAATCAATTAAAAACTGGCAACGCACCCGCCTTTCCTATCTACTGACTTCCTTTTACCGGTATTAGTTATTACATTTTGAAGCACACTTAAACACCACTTTATTAACAAACTTTACAATTATCAAACTCTGAAACTCGTATTCGTTTTTCACAAATAAGTTCATAAAAATTGAGCTTGGATGATTACAATTCTTTATATAAGCTTTGCCATTCTAAATATAGTTTAAGAACAACTTTTCCCCGTCTTTTCCCACAACAACCTTCTCTTCAACTGTTCACAGCATTATCGTAACTAATTGTAATTTCTAGCTGATGGTCACCCTCAGCTATCATTTATTTAGCAGTTTGGTACGTTTCCTTAAATACAATTGATCATTAAAAATTATTACATCCTTTCTCCTTCATTATCACATTAATACAGCTATCACCGTCTGTCCTGGATTATGTAAGTTGTAGGGTGATAATGGAAGTGAGGAAACTGAGGATTGTAACTTTGGTCAGACTATTGCTTGAGTATTGTGGCGTGGTATTGAACCCACATTATGGGTACAAAATGCAAAAAATTAGAGAGGGTACAAAGAAAGGAAGCTAGATTTGTGTGTTAAAATTACCGCAGAACACAGTCTGTAACTAATGTAACTAGTTAAGTTTTGAGTCAGTGGAAAACAGGAGGCAGGTAGAGCGGAATGTTGGGAGTATGTAAGGTATAGATTGGACGAAATAGGGGCAGTAGGATCGGCTGAATATACGCTGTCTGCAAGCTTGTATATGATTTCAGACGCAAGCGAGTAGTAATATTTGCTTTTGTAGGCAAGGAACTTAGGTACTGAAATAAATTACCAATTGAAATACTGAAAAATTGACCTGTAACATTGATAGAATTTCGAGTTGAAATGGCAATTTCAGACTAAATAAAAATCGATATGGACAGTAAGGATGTGTTGAAATTGCCACTGTGGCAAATGCTCTGTGGCATATAAAAACTTCTATTCCAGAAGTTCAAATTGCGTATATATTCGAGGAGACAGAACAACATTCTTCAGCAGAAACGCTACTTCCAATCGTAAGGTTTCTTTACCATCAAGCCAGGAAACATAGAACACAGCAGCTCAAATGCAATCTGCAAGCAGCCTACCATTCACCGGGGAGTGCAGTGTTACATCAAAACGTGCTGGAGATAACGTGGCAGAAGATTGCGACAATAATGGTTAACTTTGGTTCATATCCTAGAGTTAATTCTTTCTGTAGCTGACTAAACGAGCGAGGGAATTGGTTCTGACACAGCTCGCCATTGGACCAATTGATGGACACCTATACTTCAGACATTCTTGACGCTACACTAATGAAAATTATATATTAATGCAAAGAACAATGATTTCTCATTAGATTGTTATAACTGGACTAAAAATCTGAAGCCCATCCCACACAGTGATGCATACGTCAGCTGATACTATTTCCCAAGACTGATTCAAATGAGAACGAAAATGATTCATACTGCCACATGAAAACTGAGTCAGAAATAAATTATCCGGAGGGAGTGACGTCACAGTTAGCAGTCGTCAACAACCTGGATTTATCAGCACTGCACGAAAGCTTGAGCTAATTCTGATTCCAAAGAGGGTACAAGAAAACAAGGCAGTCATGTCTGTATCCCCATGATCGGAAACAGTACTGCCATCACGTCCAAGTGCTGAAACATATGCTTCGTGAAAGGAAGTCTTTCAGATGAGAAGATGGTGTCTCTCCTGCTCGAGCATAAAGAAGAGTGGCAATTAACCCGAACATTAAAAGCGCCGCGGCAGCCAAGGTCAGTCATAACGGCACAGCCGGCGTTGTTTAACTGCCTTTAACGAAGAGCTTGTGGAGACCTCCGCTGCCCAGAACTCAATAAGCGACCTTCGAACACTATCACGAACTTCTCAATCATAAGACACTGCTTGTAAACCAATCTGCGGATGCAAAACATTCAAAATTAGGTGCTGGTTAAGAGGATAATCAATGCAAGTATGAAGTATTGGAAAACATGACAAGAAAGAGAGATTTAAAGCAAAAAAAAAAAAAACAAAACCCAAAAAACAGGGAATCAAAAACTCTCGGTCAAGCGATTGAAATTATTGACGAAATTTTGGAGAGACGATCTGAAAGAGAATTATCAAAACTGACCAGAAAAGACCGGGAGGAGCTCTATACATCACACGAGACTACCAGGAACGTATCTACTTCAATCTAAATAAATCTAATCGTGTTATTGCATAATCTTGAAAGAAACTCTGGAAACTGACATTGATCACTATGTATCCTACATGCTGCTCAGTGTTCATATATTCCGCGAGATGTGATAGATGATTATAGTGGATATATAGATTTTAGCTTCAAACTGCTTTCATTCAGTCGGTGACTAATTATAATTTGGGTTAACTTAGTAGAATAAAAACGGAAAAAGACTGTGATAAGTTACAGGGAGATCCGAACAAGAAATAAGATCGGGTAGTCAACATCGAATGAAAATAAATGCCAGTAAAAGTCAACACAGATAAAAAATTAATCGTTTGCTATGATTGGAGAGTGGAGAAGTAATTGCTTGATGGAGTCCTTAAGCAGAAATATCTTGTTATACATTTAATAGTAAACTCAGTTTGGCAGGACACATCGTACATATGATAGTCAGTTGTTTCAAAAGTCTTGATTTACTGGACTAGGGTGATGAGAGTATTTACCAGAGAAGTAATAGAACTTGGTTACAAAATCCTTACAGACCGCTGCTTGAATATAGTGGTGTAGCTCAGGAACCACATGTTAGGTATCAAATTCAGGAATTGGAAGGGGTGGAAATTACTGCAGAACGTTATTAGTGACTGATATGATAGAGGAGCTGGTTCAGAAGTGATTGGAAGATCAGAGGCGGGAGATGAAAGCGCTGGTGTGTTACGTTTATATTAGCAATGATGTTTGGAAGTATGTTGGTAGTAGAATTAGAAGTAATACATAGAAGCGAAAAGACGACCATAACCATCAACTAAAATTTCATTTTAGACGTAAAAGACTGGGAATATTTACTTTTTCCGGGAAGGAAGTCGAATTTTAAACCGAGCGTGGTGGTGTAACTGTTAGCGTTCTGGCCTCGCATTCGGGAGGACGGTGGTTCGAATCCCCATCCGGGCATCCAGATTTGGGTTTTCCATTGTTTCCCAAATCATTCCAGGCAAATGCCGGGATGCTTCCTTCAAAAGGCCATGGCCGGATTCCTTGCCCCCCTCCCCCCATCCTTTCCCGTCTCTAAAGACCACGCTGTTAAGAGACGTTAAGCAGTTAAAAATTAAAAAGAATTTAAATAGATTACTATGAAAAATGCTTGCTGAACAATTTATCAAAAAACACTGAAAGAGTTTAAAATTCGTTGATGTTAAAAGTAAGTAAGTTTCCAAAGGATCACGTTCTCCATTGCTATTCTAGTAAAATTAAATTAAACTTATAAGATTAACAACAATTTAGATTTCTGTTTTTTATGGTTTTTTTCAAAATAGTGTTTTCCTAGCAGTGGTCACTGACAGTTTAAAGTCTTCGAACCCCGGAGTCAACACTAGCTCCAACCGAACTGAAGAATTGGAAAACGAATCACTTACCTCAAATCCAGTTGCATTTTTAAAAAAACAGGCGTTTGTGCCAGAGACCATTGCAGATTTTTTTCATAAACAGTATTAGCCATAATGAAAAGCTTCAGATATCGGACAGGAAATAACAAACTGTTCCTGTTATATACTATCACTCATAGAAAATACATACCAACGATGATCTTGTTATTTTTTCACTTTAATTACTTACAATTTGAATTAATTGCTATGAAGCAATTGCTATAAACAACTACATTCCAATTTCACTTCATATTTATCAAATTATTTGCGTGTGTCATCACCAATCTGCTACAGTTGCCCTTTACGAATTTCAACTTCATATTGTTTAGCATCTATCTGAGCATTTTTTTTTTTAATCCCTAATTCCCTGACCACCAAACAAAAATTTTCGCAATATCCTGAGGCCTAATATCAAGAACCACCTTGCGATCATCGTCATCTCTTTAACTCGATGTACTACTCATAATTTTTCTACTAATTTTGTTACAAGGCTATACCCAATCTACACCTGATACATTTCCAGCACGCTCTCCACACTCCTTGTCTTCCAATGACTGCCATCCTAGATCCTTTATCACGTCAGTTACTAATAGTGAGTTCCACGGTAATTTCCGCAAAAAAATAATCTACCTACCCTTCTTTGCACCTCTTCAACGCCTGTACTTGATATCAAAACCTGAGTCCCATACTTTACCACCATATGCAAGGTTTGTAACACAATTTCCTCTCAGTCTCTCCAGTGAACGAACGACTTTCAGACCTCTCCATACCACCAGCTCAAAGTGTCCTGCCAAATTGACTTTACTATTGAATATTATGCCCAGAGATTTGCACCTCAGCAATTTCCCCTCGTTTCCACAGTAAAACAAAAAATTTATTTTTCATAATGTATGCCTAGTAGCAGATTCTTTTGAGAATTTATCTTCATACCATGTTGACCTATGCAGCTAGATATTCTATCCAGATCTCCGTGGGAAGTAGTAAGTCATATTTTGTTCTTGCATTCATCTCTTGTTGCTGACTTATTATCTTATTTTAACTCTTATAAAGTCAATAAACATACAGTTACAAAAATGAATATTAACTACTGTTTCATCGTGAATATCATACTGGACAGACTTTCTAATGGCTTGCCTTGTCGACGTTGAGGTCATTAGAGGCGGAAGATGACTGAGGGCATCGAACTGGAAGGAAACGAACCATGGCATTTTGAAAGAACCATCCCAGTTTTCGCCAGAAGTGATTTCTGGAAACCATTGAAAACGGAATCTAAATAGCCAGACGACGACTCGAACCTACGGCCTTCTGAATTAGAGGCCGAGCGTTACCACTAACCTGTGACGTGTGTAGCGGGGCAGTGTGGAGCAGTTACGTGATTAAGTATTTGTAACATGTGATAACGTGTAAGTACACCCTGTCCATAATGCTTTCCAGGTAATTGGTAGTAAATGACTCTGAAAGTCACTCAAGGACAAGGATGTACAAAACTAAATCGAAGAAGAAGTGCAATAAACAAATAATAAATTTCGTTTTATTTCATTTTTAGTATGGAAAAAATTGAATTTTTTATACATCCTAAGTAACACACTGTGTAATATACTGAAATATGGTTCAATGACAAACCCGATACAAAGGGCAACTTTAATACCCTCTCCTTCTGTAACACTGCTTCGCACACGAACACTCAAACGCAGAGAGAGAGATTCGTAAACCGAATAAAATAGCTCAATAGACTCCCAGACCCTCTCAGTTATACGTCTTCTCAGTTTCGTTAAACCGATATACCTGCTGAATGGTCATAGAATTCCAGATAGCACATTTGCATATTTGGCAATAACCAAAGTGACGAGGCCAATCCAGGTTATGTAGTTCATTTATTTATAGTTTAATGCATCAAACATTTTTTATTGTGATCAGTAAGTAATACGAAATATTTTCTAAAAAAAATGGGCCTCTATTTGCACAAAACAGTTATTAAAACAAGCAGGCCAGATTCTAAGCGGTAACAACATTTGTAAAGGAATAAAAATTCGTGTTGAGGACAATGAGTTTAATTTTTCAATCTTATATCAATGTATTTTTTTTTTTTTAAATGGCTTTCGGTATCTTAGGCCACACAGCCAGCCTGATGAATTTTTCCAAATAATTAGACACACCACAGGACGGACATGACATTCATAGGCACAACAGTTAAACACCCATGCCCGCTGCCGGACTCGAACCGGCGACCTTCGGCACGCGGAGAAATATATCAATGTTAAACATGATTTATACTTTTTGTTTATAAATGCATAGACCTCTGAGTGTGGAATAAATCATTAATTGCTGTTTTTGCATTATATCTTCCAGAAACATAATAACTTCGCATTTTTTACTCATAACTTCCTACTGTAACATAAGATTGCCCTATTTTATACTTGAGTTATGGCAATTGCCTTTTATTTATTTCCTCATTTATACAAAAATAAAAAACTTACTTCCATTTTCTCACGAAAAAAATATACGTATGAGAAAGGAATGTCTTTAGCAATAAATTCAAGATAGATAACTTATATACTAACTGCATGATTTTCTTTCTGAATAAAGGACATAAAATCTTATTCGCCATGGTTGCACCCAATCATTAGATGTTTAGATGTTTTTGCATTAATAATGTGTACTGCAAATAAAGTCATTACGAGAGCTACTGCTGAAAGGGAAAGGATGGTGCATCTTGGGTGAAAATTCCAGCCCCCAGTAGAACCTGGATTCGTATTACTAGGATTTTTTCCTTCTTTCTGGAAACACGTTCTTTGAGACCCTGGATACGATTCGACTTGCGAGACAAATTTGACGTTCTGCTTATCCATGATTATATTACAATATGATGTTATCTCTATACTATGTGATTACAGTCTCAGGGATGTGTAACGACGTATACTATTCTTAAAACGCCAATAATATTGCCCATTACTGGTTTCAGGTTATTAATCACATAATTACATTTATTTATTTTTATTTTATTTTATTTTACTGCTTAACGTCTCTTAACAGCGAGGTTTTTAGAGACGGGAAAGGATGGGGGGCAAGGAATGGGAAGGAATTCGGCCATGGTCTTTTGAAGGAAACATCCCTGCATTTGCCTGGAGTGATTTGGGAAACCATGGAAAACCCAAATCTGGATGCGGATTCGAACCGCCGTCCTCCCGAATGCGAGGCCAGAACGCTAACCGTTACACCACCACGATCGGTTTTACAAAGTATTGATCTGTACTAACATTATAAATACGAAAGTAACTCTGTATGTTCGTTAAGTTTTCACGGGTAAACGGCTTAAACATGTATTGATGAAATTTGACAAGGAAATAATGCGTACCTTTACAAAGGACACAGAATAGGTCTCTACTCTTTTGGGAATAGATAACACATTTTGTCTTGAGAAGTTGAAAAATAACGGAACGATTACAGGCAGATGAATAATATCACGTACAGACACAAGCAATTTTAGCACTCACCATTACGAAACTGTTAGATAATTAAACCAGAAAATGACGTCACAAGTGCAAGGTGAAATAGCAGGACAGTGTTGTGGATTCTACACAAGTTACCACATATCGCACAGAGTTCCTTAACTCTTCGTAGTTAAATTAAGATTATACGAGTAAGTTGGTTTCGCATACTAATGTTGCGCCACCACTGTGCAATGGCACTCGCCTGCAAATAACACAACTGGTGCGCAGCGCAATAAAAGCGGTGATCATGACTGGAACTGGAATATGTGATGATGTACAGATTTCTCGAATTCCAATAATCTCAACTGATCTGCCATTCCATTTTTAAAGACTACAGTTCCCACTGAAATTAGCTTTCAGCCACCTTCAATAAAGCCCAAGGATAGACACTGAAAGCAGCAGCCACCGAAAGACGCGTTTATCCCATGGGTTGTTATACATAACTAGCTCACTGGTTTCCAGTCCTCAAAGGCTACAATCTTATCTAAGGTTAGCAAAGCCATAAACGTTCTTTAAAAAACGGTATTCACATAAGGTGTCCCCTGAAAGCGAGATAATTTTAAACCACAAACAAAAACCCCGCCGTAGTAGCTGTGGTAGGTAGTTTGTTGCTATTATTTAAAATATTGCAAATTGGTTCTCTTCATGAGACAGGTCCAATGGCAGGATGTTATTGTCATGTCTTCCTCGTCATATTATCTCAACTCCGTGCTGTTTGGGACACCTTTGACGTAACTTAATATTAAATTCTAAGTCCATGCTTACGAAGCACCCAGTATCCAATAACTGTATTGAGGATGACTTTATCGAATATTTTGCAAGAACCAGGAAAACCTGACAAACCACATTTTAATGGTACATGTGCGATCCCCACAGTTAAGTTATGACTAAGAGGATAATAATACGTAATTATTTTATACTAGTTTAATCCCTTGACCGTTTTTGCTTACCGTCAAGGGTCTAGAATAGTTCCAGTTTTTAGGATGAAAGATTATGACAGGTTGAACTGATTTGACCAAATACAAACTTGACCTGTGTTTCAGGGTGAATAAAATCACTGAGCTTGAAGAACTCAGAGGCATTAATAGAGGTAGGTAATGTAATGGTCCAAATTACATTTTTCATGTTTATGTTTTGTTTTCCATCTTTTGTACATGTTCATGTATTTTATTTCATGTTTATGTTTTGTTTTCCATCTTTTGTACATGTTCATGTATTTAATTTTGGGTACGACTGGCTGAACTAACACGACCTGGCTATTTTGGTTCCTGGCTATCTGGTGTGAAGTCTTATGGTAACAGGCTACTGAACACTCTGAGTCATTATGAGAGATGGGCGTGATATGTAAATAAACAGTCGGACACCCCTGCTGGACATGCATGCAGGGTGGGGTGGGTCAGGTGCTGGCGGACGGGAGGACGGTCGCGAAAAGACAGTGCGGGAGAGAAGGTTGTATAGACTGGTGTGTTGAAAAGGTTTAAGTGAACGTCGCACGTGAGAGTGATTAGTGTTTGGTCACTGCCAGTACACCAACGGGACTCCTGCCACATAATGGATATCACTGTGCTACGACAACTGATTATTGGAAGCAAAACCTTTTCCACATAGTGAAACAACGAGACGCCCCACAATTATTGCTGAGGTCAGTTATCCTCAGCGCAAGTACACTCCAATTCAAGTAATCGGCAAATGGGCTGATCAGCATTTGGATGACCTATAAGCGCCCTGAGTTTAAGAACAATTTCACGCTCTACAAATAGCCAGGACATATTTAGTTCAAGAGATTAAATTTTGCTAGTCGAATATCAAATTATTTTATTTCATATTTTATTAGTTCATTTTGGTAATTGTTTCAAAATGTTAGTAACTACCATTAATGATTTGATTAACAGGTGTTATTTATATAAAATAAATTAAATGTATATGAAAGATCTTTCATTTCTGGAGGTACCTTGCAATATTTGATGAAATTAAAATAAGAAAAGTAAGATGACTATTACAACTGGCGCACCAACTACGGGCTATTAATTGTTGCTAATTAATTAATTAATGCATAAAATCAAAATTGTTTAGGTGAACAACTCAACTCGGTATTGCGGGGTTTTCTTTTCTGTGACATTTCAGAGATCATAGTTTGAGTGATGCATGAAAATGTTCTATAAATGTATATTAACATGATTTATTTTCAGTCACAGATTTTCAAATCTGCAGCAAGATTTAACGGCGTTGATGGTTGTAAGTGATTTGAAATTTGTTGTTTTGATGTCGAGCTGATGTTTGAATGGTTGAGTATTATAATTAATTTGATGTAACTGGGATAAAGTTCAAAATTTAATGATTCTGTGTTACCCGGATGTTTTTGCAATGCGTAATGTAGAGTGTGTTAAAAGGTAAATTTACAGTGTAAATTTTCTTCTTCACTTAGGAGAAGAATAGCATAATTTTGGAAAGTTTTATGTTTCTTCGATCTGGTAAGGTTAAGACAAACAAAATGGAAAAGTTAGAGGGTTTAGCAGCCGGAAGTTCTAATGAAAATTTGCTCTCCAGGGTAGAAGATTCTGAGAAAATTTTGCCACCGGGAAACGATCAGGTAGATAACTCTGTCATTAGCGGGCCGGAATTAAGCGAAACGGTTGACGAAAGAATGCAAAGTTTATTTCCACAACAATTACTATCACAATTGATGGAAATGATCAAAAATGGGAATGAAGAAATGAAAAGGGGGCATGAAGAAATGAAAAGGGGGCAGGAATCATTTCAAAAATCATTGGAAGAGAAAATTGAAAATGTTCACAAATCAGTCCAAAATGAATTAAAATGTGTGCGGGAAGAAATAAATGTCAAATTTGACGAGTTTCAAAATGCTATACAGGGTGACGTCAAAATTTTGAACAATAAAACAGCTGACTTAAAGTCCAGATGCGATGGGTTTGATGAATTTAAAGAGAAGGCGGCCAAAGACATAGACAGAACCAGTGGGCAGTTAAATCAAATCCGCGAGGAGATCAAAATGAAAGAAAAAAAGAAGGGAACTGGCAGAAACTGCAATTGCGGATCGGTGCCAGCAAATTGAAATGGGCTTACAGAATGTTGCAGAAACTTTTGAAAGCTCGCGGAGAACGTGAAAATCTGATAAAATCTCATGACGAATTTAAGAGTTCAATCGCGGGAAAATTTAGTAAAGTAGAAGACGAACTGGTCAATATACGACAAGACGTCATGAATCAGATACCAGCTGAATTTACCTCACAAAATCGGAGCAATGTGTACAGTTCTGTGGAACTTAATCTTCCGAAGTTCGGAATTAAAAGAAAAATTAATCCGAAGGAATTCCTAAGGGAAATCGAGAATTATTTTCGAATTAAAAATATTCCTGAATCTCTAAAGATGATGTTGATCATGCAGGCGTTAGATAATGATGAGAAATCCTGGTTTCGTGTATCTAATTTAGCGGATGTTTCCTACAATGAGTTTAAAGAGAAATTTTTGGCCACTTACTGGGATTTAAATGCACAAGGAGAATTGATGCTAAGAATTTACAAAGGCCGTTTCAATCCAAAAGGTGAAGATTCAATGTATAGATATGCTTCTAGATTAACTATACTGTCAAGAGAACTAGACAATCCGCCTAAAGATGCAGAATTGATATTTGCTTTGACTTCTCATTTCTCCCCACACATAAGATGTCAATTGAATCCAGTGTTTCTGCATAGTATGGACCAATTCCTAAATACTTTAAAAAATATTGATTCAGCATACAAGCCTAGTGTGGACACTACTGAAAAAGGCAAAGATTCTCCTCAGAAGAATCATCCGAAGAATCAAAATTTTCGAAACCAGCAAGGAAATGGTCGCAGTAACAATCAACAGGCAAGAAATCAAGGGCAAGGAAGCTGGAATAATGGACAAGAAAGGAAACATTTCTTCCAACCAAGGAATGAAAATTTCCAACCTAGAAAACAGGCGGGGGGAAATCAGGAATACGATCGTCAGGGAATAAATGCAGTAGTAGTAAGCAGAGAGAGTAACGAACCGCACGAGGTCCCTCAAGCAAAGAAATGTTGTAAGGAAAATGATACCGTAGACGAAATGCCATTGGTACCACAAAAGGCATGACTGTCGCCTTATCAGGAGGATACTTTGAAACCCAAACGGCGAGAGGTAAATAAAAATTTGGAATACTGGATATCGGGAGGACCGGAATTCGATAAGGAAGAATCAAGAAATGACCAAATGATAACAGGACCCATTCAAGCAAAGTGCCCACATATTTCAGCCATAGTTTTAAATATACCATGTAATGCATTACTGGATTCGGGCTCAACTTTAACGGCGATTTCCGAAGATTTATTACGCCGTATGCAAGGGACGGGGAGGATGATAGAAATTATTCCTATAGAAAGACTGGTTTTAACACCAGCTTTTGGATCAAAACAAAAACACGTTACCGAACAGGTGATATTAGATCTTGTGATCGAAGATCAAGCAGTGGAGATTATTGCTTTGGTGGTAAGGGGATTGGCATTTGATGTCATTTTAGGGTGTGACACTTTACAGAAAAACAAAGTGATCCTTAGTTGGGAAGACAACTCTATAAGAAACTTAATATCAAAAACTATAATGTGGTCGAGAACGGCAGAAGGTGTGGGATTAAGAAGTGAGGATATGAGTCTATATGAACACGAAGAAATATCGCGAATTTCGGGCGAACGGTTTAGTGGAATTATGGCAACTTTGTACGCCCGTGCGGATGAAGAAGAAAAGGTCCGGCACGCACTAGAGAAAGCGGTCGGCACCTGTAACCATTTGTCCAATGAACAGAAAACCGATTTGGAAGACCTGTTAGAGAAAAACCTTTCTGTATTCTCATACTACCCCGGAAAAATTAAGGACCTGGTTTATAAATTTGATATCAGTAGTGGCCCACCCATAAAAGGACATTTGTACCCTGTGCCGCAGAAACATCGAGAGGCGGCAAGAGAAGCAATAAACACAATGTTAGCCGAAGGGATAATTTCTGTTGCGGCTTCACCCCATGTAAATGCAATAACGGTTGTGGAAAAAGGGGATGGCACAGTTAGGATATGTCTGGATGCCAGACTTCTTAATTCACGAATGGAAGGGGATGGAGAACGACCTGAACCTATCTATGACATAATGTCCAGATTCAGAGGAAAAAGCTGGTTGACCTCATTCGATTTGACGGCGGGTTTTAATCAACTGGAGTTGGATGAGTCATGTCGAAAATATACTGCTTTTTTGTTTGAGGGTAGACAATACACTTTTTCCCGAATACCTTTTGGCCTTAAAAATTCTTCCTGTGGATTCATCCGGGCAATGAATGAGATTATTGGCCCGGATATAAAGACATTTTGCAGTATGTACGTGGATGATTTATTAGTAGGGTCGGAAACTTTTGGGGAACACCTTCAAAACTTACAACATTTGCTCACTACTCTAAAAGAACATGGAGTAACGTTGCGCCCAGATAAAGTGACTCTATGTGCTCAGGAGGTAAACTATCTCGGTTATACCATATCCACAAAAGGAGTGGCTCCCAACAAGAATAAGATTGGGGAAATATTGGAGTGTAATAAGCCAAAAACGATTAAGCAATTAAGAAGTTTTCTAGGCGTGTGCACATATTATCGGAGATGCATTCCAAATTTTTCCATTATACTGGGGCCACTATACCAACTCCTGAAGAAAGGAAAGAAATGGGAGTGGTTAGAGCCGCAAGAAGATGCATTTTTAGGAATAAAAGGAGCATTTGCCAAACACGTGTGTTTAGCTCATCCAAATTTTAAAACTCCATTTTATATTAATTGTGACGCGAGTTTGGACGGTTTGGGTGCAATTCTTCAGCAGAAAGATAAAGATGGAAATATGAGGATAGTTGATACTGCCAGTCGGTCGCTTAAAGCGGCTGAACGATCGTATTATACAACAGAGTTAGAAATGGCGGCTATCCATTTCGCGGTGGTGAAGTTCCAGGGATATATTTCAGGAAGAAAGACTTTTGTCAGGACAGACCATAAGGCATTAAGTTTTTTGAAGAAAGCTAAATTTTGTAGTGGAAGGATAACCCGGTGGGCATTATTTTTGCAATCTTTTGATCTAGAGATTGAGTACTGCAAAGGAAAAGATAATACTGTCGCAGACTGGGTGAGCAGGAATCCGGTCGATCGCACACTGACACAAGAACGATCACGAAAAGCAAATGAAGTAATCATGGCCGTCATGACGTTTTACGATGGGACCAACCCTGATGATCTAAAAGAAAGAATAATATTAGAGCAACAACGGCAGCCAGATATCAGAGCAGTAAGGCAATTTCTATGCCATGGAACAGGTGGAGAAAGTCCTCGAGTTAGAACTGTTGCCATGCTGTGCATAATGCATGATGATGTATGTTTTCGGAGGTTAAACGCAATTTGCGGATGGAAAATATGGTTGCCGGACGCTCTGGCACATTATGTAATAAAATTATACCATGGGCAACATGGCCATCAAGGAAAGGAAAAAACTTCCATAATGATGAAAAGGGAATGGTATTGTGTGGCCCTAAGACGGAAAATTGGACAGGTTACCCGTACTTGTGACATCTGTCAGAAAATAAAACATCCGAACACACGGAGCATAGGGGAATGTAATCCCATTATTACAGATCGCCCAAACCAACTATTATGTGTTGACCATTATGGACCAATTCCAAAAGGACAATTTGGCCGTCAACACATATTTTTGGTCGTGGATGCTTTTTCAAAACTTGTAAAATTATACGCAGTTTCCAGACTAAATTCAGCGCAGACAGTGCGCATAATAACTGAAAAATACGTGCCAATTTACGGGAAGCCGACCCGAATTCTTTCAGATAATGGATCCGTATTTACAAGTAGGAAGTGGCAAACTGGAATGGAAAAATGCAGGAATTGAAGTCATAAAAAGCTCCATTAGGTGCCCACAAACAAACTTAGCTGAAAGGTACATGAGACAATTATCAGTGTATTTTCGTCTTCTGGTGGGAGAGAAGCATTCTGGATGGGTAAAACATTTAGAACGCATCGAAACATATTTTAATACGACTTTCCACTGTTCAACTGGATGCCGACCCATTGATTTACATTTCGCTCAAGAGATCGCGCCACTAGCGGCACATATCATAAATCAACCTGATTCTGGTATAACTAATGACTTAGAAGAAAGAATGAGAAAGGCAAGCGAACACCTCCTGGAAAAGGCAAGACGTCGGGAAGAGAGGAGCGAACAAAAATAAAACCCAGTCATTTGAAGTAGGGGATTTGGTATTATTAAAGAATCCGAAACCATCAGATTCTGAGAAGAAACAAATATCGAAGTTCTTTCACATATTTTGTGGTCCATTTCGAGTGGAGAAAATAATTGCCCCAAATGCATACTTATTAAAAGATTGGTAATGGGAACATAGGCGTGCATAACACGCGGAACTTAAAGAAATACCATAGTGAGGTTATTTAAATTTATAAGATAGAGACATTTGAAACATTATTTTAAATACAATTCATTTAATATAAAATATCGGGAAGTTTAACTTTGAATCAAAAGATAGATATTAAATTTATATAAATGAGATTTAAAGCATTAAGACAAAACCTTCCACCAGATCGAATATTTAACACTCTATCAAACGAAAATTTTCACGTCCTCCAAAATTTTGACACGTAAGAATATATGGCCTCAGAGCAAATTTCAGTTAAGGTTATTGGTATGGCAGAATATTGATTAACAAGGTATACAGTAGAGGTGATCGATATGTAAGTAAGAAATTTTTTTATAAAATTGCATGTTCAAAAGAAGGGGCAACCTAGAATCAATCATTGTAGATATCATTCAAATAGCTAATGTATGAATATATATATATAAAAAAAAATAGTGTTTTCAAAAAAAAAAAATACTAGATTAAAGGGTAGTGGGTAAAGTTTGGTGATTATTGGATTAGAATAAAGCAAGTCTCTAAAAACTACGTTGCCGCGTACTTCTAAATGTAATATGTATGTATGTTGCACACGAATGTAGCATGTCCGAAGTGATCTCTGACATGCGGCATGGGAAGGGAGATTTTGCGTATCTTGGGATTTGTTGCCTGATAACATAAACTAGTTTGATTCATGATAGAAATAGTTAAATATCTAGAAATGAAAGATTTTGACACAATCTGAATGTTGAAATATGTATTTTTTTAAGTGAAGCACTGTAAAAAAAAAAAAAAAAAAAAAAAAAATAGATTTTGAAATTGTAAGAGAAAATCAAAATCCTTTGCTAAGTATTTTGATTTGTTGAAAGGGGGAAGTTAATGTAATGGTCCAAATTACATTTTTCATGTTTATGTTTTGTTTTCCATCTTTTGTACATGTTCATGTATTTTATTTCATGTTTATGTTTTGTTTTCCATCTTTTGTACATGTTCATGTATTTAATTTTGGGTACGACTGGCTGAACTAACACGACCTGGCTATTTTGGTTCCTGGCTATCTTGGTGTGAAGTCTTATGGTAACAGGCTACTGAACACTCTGAGTCATTGTGAGAGATGGCGTGATATGTAAATAACAGTCCGGACACCCCTGCTGGAATGCATGCAGGGTGGGGTGGGTCAGGTGCTGGCGGACGGGAGGACGGTCGCGAAAAGACAGTGCGGGAGAGAAGGTTTGTATAGACTGGTGTGTTGAAAAGGTTTAAGTGAACGTCGCACGTGAGAGTGATTAGTGTTTGGTCACTGCCAGTACACCAACGGGACTCCTGCCAATAATGGATATCACTGTGCTACGACAACTGATTATTGGAAGCAAACCTTTTCCACATAGTGAAACAACGAGACGCCCCACAATTATTGCTGAGGTCAGTTATCCTCAGCGCAAGTACACTCCAATTCAAGTAATCGGCAAATGGGCTGATCAGCATTTGGTATGACCTATAAGCGCCCTGAGTTTAAGAACAATTTCACGCTCTACAAATAGCCAGGACATATTTAGTTCAAGAGATTAAATTTTGCTAGTCGAATATCAAATTATTTTATTTCATATTTTTATTAGTTCATTTTGGTAATTGTTTCAAAATGTTAGTAACTACCATTAATGATTTGATTAACAGGTGTTATTTATATAAAATAAATTAAATGTATATGAAAGATCTTTCATTTCTGGAGGTACCTTGCAATATTTGACGAAATTAAAATAAGAAAAGTAAGATGACTATTACAGTATTAAACACGAACAGGGACGATAGCGCAAATCGTATAATTGCTTAGATACAAATAAACTCAGAATGGGGTATAGTTAAATGTGGTGTGCCTCAGGGTTCAATTCTTGGTCCTCTGCTGTTCTTAATCTATATAAATGATCTCCCACATATACTAGGTGATAATGAACACATGGTGCTCTTTGCAGATGATACTAGCATATCCTTGAAAGACCCATCAGCACAAAACCTCGAAAACACAGCAAATGAAGATATAAAGAAAATTAACAGGTGGTTTAATGCCAACAAACTAATACTTAATGTAGAAAAGACACAGTTACTTCAGTTTGTTACAAAAATAAAACAAAGGACAGCTATAATGTATTATCAGAAGGAAAAGCAATCGATGAAAGCAGTTTCACAAATTCCTGGGTGTATATATAGATAACAAATTGAACTGGAAACAGCATATTCAACAACTTCTTAAAAAACTGAATTCTGCAACATTTTCACTGAGGGTAATATCTAGAATAGCTAATATAGAAACCAGAAAGTTAGTATATTTTGCATATTTTCATTCCCTGCTCACTTATGGCATCTCACTCTGGGGAAACTCGTCACAAGCACAGAGGGTATTTAAATTGCAAAAGCGTGCTATAAGAACTATTTGTGGAGCAAACCCACAGACACCGTGCAGAAATCTATTTAAAAACCTGGGTGTTCTAACAATGCCAGCACAGTATGTATACTCTGTATTATCATTTGTAGTAGAAAATCCTGAACACTTCAATCTTAATGCTGACATACATAGCCATAATACTAGGAATAAATATAATATTCACAAGGATTACAAATCACTGTCAATTGTTCAGAAAGGGCTAACATTTACTGGAGCTTCCTTATTCAATGTATTACCAACAGAAATTAAATGTTATCTACAAAAACCCAACTACTTTAAGTCCAAACTGAAAGAGTTTCTGCTTCAGAACCCATTTTACTCTGTAAAAGAATTTTCTTCTTGGAATTTGGTAACTAAGAATGACTGATAAAATAGTATATATGGTGTATGGAAGGGGAAGGTGACAAAATTATCCACAATTACTAAAATGATATATGGTTTTTCTTTCTGTTGAAACTTGACAAATGAACTAATTACACTGTTTACAAAATTTCACTTATATATAGTAACTAACATGGGATAGCAAGCACTCAAAAACTGCTGTGAAAAATTATCATATTAACAGGTTTTTAAGTAATTGACTGCTTATGAGTTGTTGGTAATACCATGTGTTTTTTTAAGCTAGATAGAACTTTAAATTGTAAAAAATAACACAAAAAATTAAATTTTGACGAAACTGTTTGTTTTATTTGTTTCAGTATACTCTGACAAATCATCATGAATAGACTCACGCTGGAACAACGCTACGAAATTATCCAAATTTACTTTGAAAATCAGTCGTCGATTCGCGCAACTTATAGACGACTTCGTCATTTGTATGGCGTACATAATCGTCCATCTGAACAAGCCATTCGTCGAACTGTGGATAGATTTCGTACCACATACTCTCTAGAGGATGCAAGAACACCAGCACGTCGAAGGAATGTGCGTACTGAAGACAATATCGCCGCTGTAAACGAAAGTGTGGAAGAAGATCCAAATTTATCGATTCGTCGTCGGTCGCAGGAATTGGGGCTCTGTCCATCCACTACGTGGAAAATTTTGCGCAAAGATCTCGGCCTACACCCGTATAAGATCCAGCTGGTGCAGGAATTGAAGCCACGAGACCATTATATGCGTCGTTCTTTCGCCGATTGGGCTCTAGAGCAGTTGGAAACTGACCCGTTGTTTTATCGCAAAATTGTGTTCAGCGATGAGGCGCATTTTTGGCTTAACGGGTTTGTTAATAAGCAAAATTGCCGCATATGGAGTGAGACCAATCCACAACAGACCCTACAGACTCCATTACATCCAGAAAAATGCACCGTATGGTGCGGTTTTCACGCTGGTGGCATCATCGGACCTTATTTCTTCAAAAATGAGGCCGGAGCTCGCGTTACGGTCAATGGAGATCGTTACCGCACCATGATCAATGATTTTTTGTTTGAAAATATGGATGACATTGATCCGGAGGAGATGTGGTTTCAACAGGATGGCGCTACGTGCCATACGGCGAACGCAACCATCGACTTATTGAAATCAAAATTTGGCGATAAGTTGATTTCGAGAAATGGACCTGTCAATTGGCCTCCAAGGTCGTGCGATTTGACACCTCTCGATTATTTCCTGTGGGGCTACGTGAAGTCACTGGTTTATGCTGATAAACCAGCAACAATTGACGCCTTGGAGGCCAGCATTGTTCGTGTTATTCGTGACATACGGCCAGCAGTGCTCGAAAAAGTGGCCCAAAATTGGACGTCCAGAATGCACTTCGTCAAGAACAGCCGCGGTGCCCATATGCCCGAAATCATTTTCAAATGTTAATGTCACGTATTGATCTTTTGAATAAAAAAAAAATTTTGATTACAATTTAATTTTGTGTGTTATTTTTTACAATTTAAAGTTCTATCGGGCTTAAAATAGGTGTGTGTACTGTTCCACATAAATAGCAACTAACATAATATAATATGTAGTCACAAATTACAGTGAAACCTTACATGGTAACTGGTTGGTAAGAAAATAACTGGTTATTAGATGCTGGTAACAAGTGTATACACTGTTCCACATAATAAGTATTAATTAACTCGGGATTGTATTTGTAGATTACAGGAGATATTGGTTATACTAATGGGTTGTTGCTAACTTGTTGTCAATATATAATAGTATTATCAATTATATAGTAATATTGACATTACTAATAAGTGTATGTACTGTTCCACATCCCCGAGATTATTCTCACATGGGATCAAAGTGAACATATCTATCTATCTATCTATCAAACGTGACTGTATTTGACCCTTAAAATTCACTATACAAAATTTCAAAATTCATATTTGCTTCGAAAGCATCACGTTTTTTTTATTGGGACCGTATGACATAACCGAATATTTTGTGAACTGATTATAATTATAAAGAATCCAACCCTTTTGTTTTCAACAGTTTTCAGTTTATTATACAAAATTAGTATTTCTTTATGAACTACATCGAACTTCTGTAGTATCCGAAGATGCAAGGTATTTCAGCAATGAATGTTTTAAAAGTAACTGATCTATTTCTATGTCGCTAGGCTCTAAGTATTTCTTTATTTCTCATCTCCATAGCAACCTACACTTCTTTCCTTTAAGAATAAATATATCGATTATTGATGTGTGCGTGGAGACTTTCCCGGCCTACTGAAGCAATGTAGTCTTCACGGGTGTGCAGCCGGATGGTGTTTTGGAAACACAACGTTTCGACAACCAGCTCGGCTGTCTTCATCAGGTGTCCGGTGTCTACAGGCTGACGAAAGCTGGCAGTCACGCGGTGACTGCGAGCTGGTTGTCGAAACGTTGTGTTTCCAAACACCATCCGGCTGCACACCCGTGAAGACTACATTCATATCGATTATTGTCTACACTCGAGGAACAAAAATATAATTTTCTCATAAAATATTTTGTTATGTCACAACTGGGCAAACAATAATAATGTACTCATTGGTCACAGTATCTGTAATGGCCAGAGAACTTAATAAACATTCCATATTATTATTATTTTATTGCGCCGAAGCGCCAAATGGCACTATACAGCCATCAGCAATTTATACAAATAGTCAGGATACTGTAAAACATTCTACACATAAACAAGTCATTTTACAAGATAATTATAAGGTCGACTATTACTCAAATGGATACAAATACGTTTATAAAATCAAGAATTAATATAACACATAAAATATACTTTAACAGTACTAATTATTTATACACACAGAAAGAATTATTAAAAAACTTATTATTCTAAATCTTAATATTATTTGTTTTTATAAATGTCACTAACAAACTATAAATAACCTTGTTGCTATGCAGCGGACAGGAAATACTTGTTGGGAAAGATATTTCGAAGCTGATCAGATCTCTCAAGAATTTAGGCCTGTGAGATTTATATCTCGGGCAAGAGAGAACTATATCATTTATATCACCTAATTCGGAATTGCAGTATTCACGTATTTCTGAATTTATAATATTTAATCGATGTAGTTGCTGTGCGAATGAACCATGATTAACTAACGTGCTGATAACTCCTTAGGTTCCTAGGAGCTGGAAAAACCAGGACGGGTAGGAATTTGGGGCTGGATACTACCATTATATTGCCCCCTTGTTTTTTTTACTGGTGTACCATTCACTCTGCCACTCGCTCAGTGCCTTGATTTTTATTTCTGGTAGATAGTCCGTGTATAGTATCCGTGTTTTGAGAGCGATGCTTACTCTACCTAGCTGCTTCCTTTGCCAGCTGATCCAGTTTTTCGTTACCGACAACCCCTGCATGTGCCTTCATCCAGAGAAAATCGATTACCCTGTTTATTCTAGAGCTTTCTACTACCTTTTGTACTATATTTACTATAACTATATTAGTTTTCTTGCCCCAATATTTGTTTTGTATTGAATTCAAAACACTCTTAGAGTCTTTGATGATTAAATACTTTGTCTCCGCTAGTTTTGTGCAGTACTCGACTGCCTCTAAAATAGCTATTGCTTCTGCGGTGTATATAGATTCATCTGATGATAGTTTATACATTCCTTGATACCTAGTACTGCGACAGAAAAAGGCACATCCTACTTCGCCTCCTGGGGAAATTTTACCTCCATCCGTATAGATATGCACGGTGTTTTTCCAGTTTTCCGCAATATAGCTCTTTGATGACAGATTTAGGTTTGAGTATTGCTTATCGCCAACAGTCATATAAAGTACCGTTAATTGAATCATACTAAAGATGGAATGGTATTCGTATGGTGTAAATTGCTTTGTTGGAATTATTTTGTCCGTTAGTTCTTCCAACTCCTTCTAGCTATAATAGACCTCTGGGAGTCGCAAACTTTCTCTGTTATTCAACAAGCTACTCAGCTCTTTACACTTTAAGATAGTTTGGGGGTCCGGTATGCTAACCTCTCTACAATTAATTTGCCCGACAGCCAGTTTCTTCAGAAGTGTAAAGGCATGTCCCGGGCTTCCACCAATAAAGCATTGATGGGAGTAGATCTCACAACAGTTGAGCAACTCCGAAGAAATTAATTGCCATAATAGTCGGTTCGGTAACATACTTCGTCTGATGTCCACTTAAAATAAGCTAATAACTTACGTACAGCGAACATTAACAAAGACCATTATCGAAAGTGGTAGGTAAAATACCTAAAAGCAAATAAGCCGTAACGCATGAACTTTGGTCAAGCAACAACATTAGTGAAAGTTATAATTAAATTGAAATTTATCCTAAGCCGTATTGACAATTGACATTCGTGGTTACAACAGAGACCATGAGTAATTTAATTTAAGTTATTTTAAGTTGCTAGCTAGCAACATGTTACTGAAAAGCAGATCCACGCTTTTTCAGCCGCTATATTTATCAATATTTCTTAAACTATGAAATGCTACGAAAAACATATTTAATTAATGTATTATGGCAATTAATTTGGTAACAGTTGCTTAGCTACTAAATTGTTTACATAACGACGAATTTCTTATAATGATATCTCTGGTCGCTGTTTTGCAAGCGAAGGTTGACACGTGACACCGTTCTCCAGCCAATAGCTATCGAGGTGAGTGAATGAGTGAGCTTACGAAATTGTATAGTATAGATTATAAGTGGACTATGGCAAATTAAACAATTATTTTAATATATGTGGCTGAGTCAATGCATGATTCATGGCGCTAATGATTGTGGGATGAATGTACTGAAATAATTTGAGTTTTGAGGATGGCGTTTTGGTGATCGACTGTGAAGCGCACGAGAAAGGCGTCGGCCTAACCGTGCTCTGTAGGGGTTGGTAAGGTTGCTAGCTGTTAAAGGACACCCCGCCAGCGGCCACCAGATGCTAGCGACCAATGGAAAAATCCAAAATAGCGTGAAGCAAGTCAATTGGCTATGAACGCTGGAGTTAAAAGTGTTGAGAAGAGAGAGGGACAGATACGAAACGGCCATGACGAGTCATTCTAATTTTAGTTCTCGCTCAGATAGGGAGGCAGAGTGATACATGGTGAATATTTTGTCGACCGATGTGACATGGCCCGATAAATCATTTGTGAAGGCGCCTTGTTTGAGTTTGCATATGCACATAATTCATTTATGCGAAATATACCATTATTCTGTGTCGGTCGAGTGGGATGAGAGGGTGCGAACATCGCTGGGCCAGGTGGAGCGCTTGAATGTAAGATAAGATCTGGAGCAGGTAACTGCGCCAGGCTCCAGCCACAATGTTCCAGCAAACGGTAAAGTCGCATTAATCACATTCAATAAGTCCATCTTATAATTACTACATCAGATATTGGAATTGTAACATACCCGTTAATGTTCAGATATTATGTTCCCGACGTAATAACAACCCGTCGCATTTGAGTGTCACAGCCACCAAGCCCAATAAAGTTATTGGAAATATTTGTGTGAATATGTGTATTTATAATGCAGGGATGGATGTTTAAATTTCAGAATGAATTTATTTTAAATTGTTGTGAATTTTATTTGACTTCATGCTTTATTAAAAACAAGAAAAGATATTTACATGTAATAACTGTAATGTGTTCTTTTAATACATAGAATTTTAGATTAAATAAAGTATAAAAGATTTCTGTATGAAATCTTTCATTAAAAAAAATTCCAGTTCACAAATAAAACAAGGTTTGATAAAGTATCTAATCATATTAAAAATATTTATTAAAATTTAATAATGTATAGAAGAGAAAAAATGGGAGAAAATATAATATACGGGATAAAGAGAGGGGAATCCATTTCATTTGGCACACTAACTAAGGGCTGATAATTATTTCTAGTTAATTAATTAATGAAATCAAATTTTATGCTGGTGGACAGCTCGATTGTATCGGGTTTTATTTCCGATATCATATCAAAGATTACAGATTGATTGATGTATGAAAATGTTGAATAATTGTATGCTAACAAGATTTTCAGTCAGAGGTAACTACGGTCAAAAGTGAAGTGCGGTATTATGTTGAAATGTATGTTGTTAAAAATTTTATTCAGTTGGTCACCATAATTAATGCTATATAACGGGGGTGAAGCTTAAAATGTAATGAATTATTGTTGTCTGGGGAAGATTGTTTTTGCGATACATAGGTAAAGTAATTTAACAACTAACAGTGTCAATTTTCTTCTTCACTTTGGGAACAGAATCGCGTAATTTTCAAAGCTAAACCAATTAAAGGTAAACCTTGACTGAAATATAAGCACATCCGGAAAGCTAGCAACAGATGTTTCTTCGATCTGGCAAAGTTAAAATGAATATGGTAAAGTCTTTTTACAGGTAGATCTCCGGGGTCAGTTTTTTTCTTCAAGAGCGGCGCCTGACATTTACTTTAACAAATGGCAGGTACGGACAAATCACAAGAGAAAAGCCACCGGCCTCATGGAAGGCTTTCCTTATCGAATACAGGCTTCCCGACAGTCGGAATAAGACGCATGTGCCTGACAACCCAGAAGAGGAGGAAACAAAATGTAACTACACGGGTTGAGATGGTGTATAATGTTAATTCAGTGATTACAATATCAAGTCAAATTTAAAAAGAACTGTGCAGTATGTGCCCGATTATCAGTTTGACATTGCAACACCTCTGGACTGGAAGCATGTACCAGATCGGTTGGGAAAGGTGTCATAAAGCCGTTGTATCCTCTCCTGGGGCAAGCTGACCCATAATTATTGTAACTGGTCTTAGATACTCTGAATACTAGTACTTTGACGAAGTTGACGTCGGGGACAGATCTGGAAGTCTTGCTGTTTACAGGAGTACCTCAACATAACGCAGACAGTTCATAGAGACACGTGCTGTGTGTAGATGAGAATTGGCACCACAGTACAGTCGCGTGAGAGGTAATACATGACGACGCAGGATGTCCGTGGTGTCCGTTGTGCCATCATAATTACTTCACTCACTACCAGCCATGACCTAAAGTCAAACCCGATGGCTCCTTACACTAAGACAATAGGAGTAACATCGCTGTGACTCTCCAAAACATTGGAGGAATTGGATCTTTCCCCAGGTTACCGTCATACTCGTCAAATATGGTCCATCCGATGTAGTGCATAACCGTGATTGATCGCTAAACCCAATGCGACGCCATACATGAGCAGTCCACGCTTCCCGGTGACGATACTATTCCATACACAACCGTTTTTATGACAGCCTACACATGGGACGGCAATTCCCTACTTCAGCTGCTGCTATTCTCCAATTAATGGTGTGGGATGATACAAAAAGTATTGCAGGGAGTCGATCACTTGTTCTCGGATGGCAGACGCAAATGTGAAGGTGTTACGATGTTCTTGGTGCACAATACCGCGATCCTCCCTTGTGGTTGTCAGACGTGGTAGACGAGTATGCCTGTCTCGCCATGCAATCCAACTTCAGGTCACTGTCACATATGAATGTCCAACAAATCTCGATACTGCATGATTCGACCAGCCGGCCAAACACAGACCCACAATGAGACCCATTTCAATCTCTGTCATGTGCTAATAACGTTGTCTCATGACACGCGTCATCTTTGTGTCCTTCACAGTGATACTGTGTATACGTACGAAGTTACATTGACATCTCCAGATGCTTAAATATCTTGTCAGTAAGTGTATATGCGACTCTACATTATACAGTAAACAATTTCAAAGGCAGTTTATTCTAAATACCTGCTGTGATGCAGACGTATTAGTGTTACAAGGTATTACCGATAACAAGCAAAATCCGCAATTCATAGAATAACAGTTCATTCCGTGGAAATTCATAAGTGACGTGGATTTTCTGGCGAATCAGAAGCGTGCATCTATGATTGAATCGCGTAGGAATGACTTTATCCAATGAACTAGCAGAACTTTGTTGCTAATAAACTTATGTTTAACATTTACGCTTTTCATGACCATCGACGAACGAGTGCAGTTTTCCCGAGGAACGCATTGGCTGCAACAAGTTCACATTTTCTGCGACGGGGTCTAAAATGTTGCTTCGAAGATTGAGGAGATATAGGCTGGAATCTACGTCCGGCTTTCAATTTGATGGTTTCCAGTTTCAACAGTAATGATTCAAGCAGCTAGTTTTGAGATTAAAATTTTGTTTCTTACGTGGAACCCTTAACTTTTCCAGCAGAGTCAAATACAGTTTCCCAGCTTAGTACTTTGATAGGGCTGCGAACTTCACCTCACAGTACATTCTACACAGCATAAGTCCGATGGTCAGACTCATTGGGTCTGAACAGCTAACGTCGATGCGATCTCCAGCAGGTTTGAGCCTTCCGACGTCTCTCGCTAGTCTGTGCAGAGAGTGGATTCCTATGCGACAACTAGTTGCAGATTGAAGCTTCCTCACCGGCGCATCAATCACATGAAAACCGCAATTATTTCACAACAATCCGCAGAAAAGCAAATGAAAATTCTTTTGACTCGGTTTAAAAGATTCAGTCTCACACTATATAAAATCGCTACAATTATGATCTCCTAAGAGCACGCTTGTTTGTTTCAGTTTTTTCTCGTTATCAATAAGCAATATATCCTTTTGGGTATATTTGATTAAATTGTGTTTATAATTTTCTCATTTTATTGGAGTTTTACACTGAAGAGCCAAAGAAACTGGTATAGGCATGCGTATGCAAACATAGAGATATGTAAACACTCAGAGTACGACGCAGCGGTCGGCAACGCCTATGTAAGACAACAGGTGTCTGCCGCATGCTTTAGATCAGTTACTGCTTCTAAAATCGCAAGTTATCACGATTTAAGTGGGATTGAACGTGTTATAGTCGGCGCACGAGATATGGGACACAGCATCTCCGAGGTAGCGATGATGTGGGGATTTTTCCGTATGACCATTCCACGAATGCACCGTAAATATCGGGAATCTGGTAAAACATCAAATCTCCAACATTGCTGCAAGAACATGGCCAACGATGACTGAAGAGAATCGTTCAACTTACCGAAGTGCAACCCTTCTGCAAACAGCTGCGGATTTCAATGATGGACCATCAACAAGTGTCAGTGTGCGAACCATTAAACGAAACATCATCGATATGGGCTTTTGGAGCGGAAGGCCCACTCGTGTACTCTTGTTGAGTGCACGACACAAAGCGTTACGCCTCGTCTGGGCCAGTCAACACTAACATTGGACTGTTGATGATTGGAAACATGTTGCCTGCTCTGACGAGTATCGTACGGGAATGGAGGCAATCTCACGAATTCATGGACCCTCCATGTCAGCAGGGGACTGTTCAAGCTGGTGGAGGCTGTGTAATGGTGTGGGGCGTATGCAGTTGGAGTGACATGGGACCCTTGATACATCTAAATACGACTCTGACAGGTGACACGTATGTACGCATCCTGGCTGATCACCTGCATACATTCATGTCCATTGTGCTTTCTGACGGACTAGGGCAATTCCAGCAGGACAATGCGACGCCCCAGACGTCCAGAAGTGCTACAGAGTGGCTCCAGGAACACTCTTCTGAGTTTAAATACCTCCGCTGGCCAAAACATTCCGTTCAGAAGAGATCTCCACCCCCTCGTATTCTTACGAATTTATGGACAGCCCTGCATGGCGTCAGTTCCCTCCAGCACTACTTCAGACATTAGTTGAGTCCATGCCACGTCGTGTTGTGGCACTTCTGCCCGCTCGCGGGGGCCCTACACGATATTAGGCAGGTGTGCCAGTTTCTTTGGCTCTTCAGTGTATTTATAGCAATAACATTTTCACGGCCCCTTCCTTTCATTTCATGTCATTTTATTTAACACTTCTTAATTTTTTAAATCAACTGCATACGTAAATCTGTAAGTACGATGTATCTGTCTGTCCCTTTCTTACCGCATCACGCAAAACTATTAAACCGATTTGAAAAGTATTTTCACAGTATGAATGCTTCTAGTCTAGCCTAAAAACTTATCACACCACTAGACTGGAGAACGTAGCAAGAAATGGTACTATGTTCTCAAGCAGAACAGATTGGCAATACAGATCAAACTGCACCTAAGATAAACACTTCTTTCTCAACCTCAAAAGATACCCTCAATTGTCACACACGTCTCCATCACAGACAAATACTCCTCTGTTTTGCTTGGTTATTTATTTCCCCAGTTTTCTGAAACATAGCACGTTAGAATACGCGTAACACGTAAATGAAGCCACTACATCAAAAGTCAACACTCCTATAAATGATGATATTTAATTTACGGTAAATATTAAAATAATACTACACCTCACACAGACTCCAGACCAAAGTTCTGTTTAGTACCCCATACTAAAATTTGATCACATTTGTGTAGAATATGCCCTGTTTTATTAAAATGTCTCATTTTTATGTAGCTTCATAACCATCTGATTATTTATTTCCTTGATTTTTTTAAAAATTGCATTATATCCTCAATGGGTTAGGATAGTGTTTAAGTAATTTGCTCTTCTTATTAAAATTTTTAAA
Source organism: Vandiemenella viatica (assembly GCA_031002005.1). Classification (NCBI taxonomy): domain Eukaryota; kingdom Metazoa; phylum Arthropoda; class Insecta; order Orthoptera; family Morabidae; genus Vandiemenella; species Vandiemenella viatica. Next base: position 118,078,030 of record JARYHS010008075.1, on the reverse strand, counting down.
CATTTGATTAGTTAAGTCCTAAATTTTTCAAAATTACTTCAAATTAAAATATATGGTACAGAAAACTATACCGAAATTTTCAGATAGCGGGAGGTACACAGAAACTAAGAGAGTAGTTAAAGCCACAAAAAAGGTCAGATTCTCATAAGTTTGACCACATCAAACTATGAAAACAATATCATGTTCAGTAACACAGGACTCCGAAATCAGACACTGCTATCCCTACTAGCATGTTTCGTACACAAACAAATTTCACATGGAGCTGAAAATAATAATTTTCGGCTGACTAGAAGTAATCCTAAACTGATAATGCCATGAATGTATAAAGTCGGAATGATTCATATCACACAAGCATGTGGATTATAACATAGTATGGTGGCTATGGAAATTGTAACGTTACTCGGAATTAACTCACCGTGTGTCATTAACCGAGCAACAGTTAGCAGCACACCAAGTGCTGATTAATTTGAAAATGCAGGCTGATTGGTGGCCAACTGGTTATACTCCCACTATCTATCTAAACTATTATAAATCTCTAAGCAAGCTGCGTTAGTCTGGCGATTTGTTACAGCATCATGCCAAAACTACCACACCAATTTGGATGGTATTTTCATAGTTTCAAAACTTATGTTATGCAAAACTATGCTTATATATTATTATTATACGTCACAAAGAAACTGAGCAGAAAATAATGATAATTTCAAGATATTTGATGGGAGCACTCCTTTAAAGAAATACCTCCCACCCCCCAAAAAATTAATTACTATTCTTTGGATGATTTTTTGGTTTTTGACTTCTAGTATTCACTTCTTCAGTTTCCTTAAATGTACTACATTAAAATAAATCTCATGAGTTAATTAAATGTAATGAGAGTAAATATGTTAAACAACTTGGCCTTGTACACTCCCATGACTCTCTTCTCCCTCTTTCTATCCTCCAATGAATCTCACTCCAGCTCCTTTATCATATTAATTACCGATTGTGTTTTGCGGTAATTTCCAAAGAAAAATCTGGCAGCCATCCTCTGCACCAACGCCTGTGTTTGAGTATTTGATACTCAAAATATGAGTCCCAAGCTACACCACCATATCCCAGCAGTGGTCTGCCAAAGTTTTGTACCCCAATTCCCTTACTTCACTAGTGCATCCCTCATCACTCTTTCCAACAGGTGAAGGATTTTGAACCCTTTCCCTATTACCTGTCTAATGTGTCCTCCCAGTTAAGTCTGCTATCAAATGTTATGCCAAGGTAAATACATTTCGAGTTTTCAATAAGTAGCTCCTTCCCTACTTTATAATCATAAGTTACCCTTAGCTTTTTATCTGTGTACCTAATAAGCTGGCTCTTTTTTCATTTATCTTCATCCCAATTTTTTTATATGCTGTTTCAAAACTATGACACTTGATTCAATTCTTAGTTTCAGCAGGTCTTCAATAACACTTTTATATTTGCTCTTTACTTCTTAAAGGCAAGTTATTTTTAGATGACACGATTGTCTTCTACTTCCTTCTGGTGAGCAGTATTCGTCATTACAGCTACCGGTATTTTTTCTGAGAAGTTCTTAGCATCATTAACTGCTGATTGATGATAATGTGATGAAACATGTTTTGCAGTATTCATAAATATTTTTATTGACAGAAAGTTTGAGTAATTAATTAATTAGAATATACTAGCAGAGGCACGCAAGTCTGCAAGCAATAATGATTAAATTTTCATTTCAAATTAGTGGCTTTAGCATCTACAGAAAAGTTGTAATGTTTAGGACGGTACCAAGCAGCGTTTTAGCATCTCTCTCCAACACCATTGTACTAATTCATAAGACTGAAGTTAATATGAAGCTGGGACTATGAGCTGTAGCACTATACGTAGCAGTATAGATACGAGTATAGAATAAGTGAGACAACTTGACCGTTGGACCAACCCCAACTATTACCCCGGCGAATCCGGGCACCCAGGACAAATATACAGTAAATTCAAGATTAATAAATATTTTATCACAAAATTATCTCTTACACTATCGACTTTTTCGCAATCGCTTAATGGTAATAAAAATAAATAAAATTCAAATGAATGCAACTATAGTTATTAAATAAAAGTTTTACTTTTTGTAGGTACTGAATGTAATAATATTAAGAGCCGTCGTTAGGCTTACTGTAAATTCAAATTAATTTGCTTTTAAAAACAACTTTCTTATATCCATTGTTATAAAAAAAAATAGATTATTAGCGCGCGCTCCGGTGATGTCACAGTATAAACGATCGGATGCGTTGTGTGCGGTTCGAGTCAGTCTGCAGTCTATCGGTATTTAGGCACCCAGTAAAGGCCCCCCCATTACTTGGCTCGCGCGTAGTTAAGACTGAGCTGTCCTTGTTCAAGCTGGCTCACGCGGGACAGCGACAGTTTGTTACCATGGATAACGAAAACTGTCGCCTTTTGATACAATTGTACGGTGCCAAAAAAATTATTGTGTAATAGCAAATGTGCAGCCTAATCAGACTGCAATGGTATCACCACCACAACCATCACTTGAAACTCCAATCGACGAATCTATAGAATCGCCAAATATCATGATTAACTCAATACATTTTAGCTAAGTAATAAGTAAGTTCTCGTTAAGAATGGCTACAGAAAATTGAATAGTAATAAAAAAATTAGTATGAAATGGGTGCAATTACCTTAACTTTGCAAATTCTTTCAGAGCTTCGCTTAATGCATCAAAAACATCTGGAACTGTTCAAGAAAATGATTGGTTTTGACACTCAAAAAAGATATTGCAAGCTAGTACACGAGTCTCCAATTGTTAGAAATCTGGAAGTGACAGCATCTTTCAGTAATTGAAATCGCCTCCTGAAATTTAGTGTTCACTGGCTCAATTAATGAATTAGGAACTCTACCGTTGTCAATCTCGTAACATTTGTTTATTGTATCCTCGATGGCTTCATATCTCATGTCTTCCATGAGTTTCTCATCATACTGTATTCTATTAAAATACAATTTCTATATCCACCAAATCACTTATCGTTTAGGTTTCTAGTATACAGTGTGATGCATCACAGTGAAAGTTACAGCTACTTGTGCACATGAAATGTCCACGGTGGTTTCACGGAAATGGGGCGTCCATTAATAACGTGAGGTGAAATGAGGTGGGGGTCCGATGAAATCTCACAAAACCCCACAAAAGGGGAGGGGGGATCAACGGAAATCTCACGTGAGGTTTTGAAAATCTTGTCGGACTGTGAAGCTAAAAAAAAGGTCTACTAATGACCGCCTTTGGAAGCATGAGACCTAAAAAAAAGGTCTCAAAAAGTTATGAGGTCGATTAGTAGGGGGCTCGGGCCGTTTCCGTCAAAATCCACGTCATTTTAGAGGGGGGGGGTCGGGATCCGACCAAATCTCACGAAGTCTCACCACAGGTAGGAGGGGGGGGGGGGAGGGGTTTCTAGAAAAACATTTCACGTCATTAATGTACGCCCCCAAAGATCGTGCCTGGCTGATTTGCGTTGCCACGCGCGGCAGCCGCGCTCATCTTCAGAAATGGTTCGCGCGGCAAATAACCGGTTTGGCGCGTTCGAACATGCCTCGCGTGTCAACCGCACATAGTCGATACGCAGCTTTAAGAGTCGGCAGCAGCACCGTGCGTGGCGCGTTATGCCGCCTCGCCTTCGCTAACGTCTGTTTCCCGCAGATAGCAGTAGCAAGCAGGCTTAAATTGCGCGAACTGAATTAATTTTTGAAAGTTGTTTAACATATTTACACTTCGGTTCGGCAGAACTTCGATCGAGCGCATACCCGCGTTCTGCTAGGGGGGGGGGGAGCTGCCCTCCCCCCCTGCCCGCACCTGGCTACGCCCTTGTGGTTAAGTATGAAGGAAGATACAGGCTTGTGACAAAAAAATATCTTAAAGAAATAATATATATGATGATGAGCATCATGATATTTAATTTATAATAAACATCTTTCGTGCTTAATTTTAATATTAAAACTTTATAGCCTGATTTTTTTACTTTAGTTGACTGTTAGGGAAATCATGTATTTCATTATAACATCACATGTAATCCCAACTAAAGTTTACGCTCAATGAAGATAATATTGATACCTTAAAGATTTTTTGGTTGTTGATTGGTGTATTATAGAGGCTTAAGAAAAGGTAACTTTATCTAACAGTCATCTAATTTTAAAAATGTGAATGTTTGTCTAGTAAAAATAAGGAAACAGATTTTAGTATTTAGTAAATTAAAATGTTGTTAATATTTTCGTACATCATTTTTGATGATATTTGTATTTGTGTATACTTAGTACAGAATTGAAAATGTCTGTTAGAATTGTAAGTTATTTAATGCGAGTAAAAAATGTATTTCTACTTCTTATATGTGGTGGTTAGCACAGCACTGAGTAAAACTAACTTTGCTTGAATTGCAGGAGAGACATCAGAATAAAAATTCAATTCTGAAAGATGCTTCAGAACATTGTACTCATTTACGTTACCCATAATTACCAATTGTCTACTTCTTCTAGCATCATTACCATCCCCATCCCAACAAATTTGTTCATCTCTGGCTTAAGTCATTTGGACAGTCTCTGAACCCCTTGCCATGTCTCACATAGCCCTACAAAAATTTTGCTTTTATGTGTTAATTTTGGCCTCTCTGCCTTCATCTGTAATGAGAGGTTGGTTTACTCTCCCTATCCTTCCATAATTTCAGAACATTATTTGTATTTTATCACTACTAGAGTCAATTTCATTTCATATTTGCAATAAATATCATCCATGAGATCATTCCCTCTGAGTCCACAATTCCGAACACAATGAAGGAAAAGTATAATTCAGAATTGATTTTGAAAAGATGTTACAGGCTATTTTTGTCAGGCAAATGTTTTCAGTTTGTTAGGAGAAATCCAGTTAAATTGAAACGAGTAATGAATTCACCACTAAATGCAAATAATCCATGGAGATGCTATTGTGCTGTCTGAAAAGTTTTACTCCATATAAGAGCTATCAACAAATGGCATTAGTTCCTAGGTAGAGTGCTTGATTCCTCTTCTGAATTACTTGAAATAACTGAGAATTTGTCTGAAGCTTTTATCCATAAATGAATAAAATATATGTGGTTGAGATAAAATTGAACAAACAAGATATGTATTGAAATAGTAATTGACATCCAAACTGAAGTGGTATGAATGCTGAACTAATAAATATTGATCAGAACTTTTTTTATGACTTATGAAGAGAAAGCTTATCTTTTAATTCATACTTATAACACACATCAACACAGCCTATCCCTCAACCTAATACATGTTGCAACAAGAGCTCTGGTAGATTTTGTGAGGTATTTAAATAAAAAATATTGAAGAAAGGAAGATATAACAATTCATTTAAAAAAATTGTAAACATAATCAACAAATTAGTTTGAAATCTTCTTAACAATCATTTACAAAGCCAGTTATAAAGAAATGTACAACAGGAAACTTTCAATCATATAATTGAATCGTTTATTTCTGAAAGGGCACATGTCAATATTTTATCAAAAATTATATTTTCGCAGATTTGAGTTTGAGAAGTGTAGGCCTGTTTCTGTTGAAAGGGCACATTCTCAACTGAACTCTCTACAATACTGTAGCAGTTTTAAATCGGTATTTATTATTGAATAGGCTCATGTCCTGGATATGAGCCCTACCTCCGCTGAACTGGTTGTATTTTTGACAGCCGCCCTGCCGGCACTCTGATACGATTGTTCCGTTTGTAGCGTATGTTTCTGAACAGCTGTTATCACTACAGATGTTTTATAGTTTATAATTGTTATTAAAATACATATGGCGTTCCAAAAGTTTTATTCTCCTTGAAAGACGTAGAAAAAAAGTGTCAAAGTGAGCGAATTCTCCCTTTGCCTCAAATACCAGTGCAGGAAATATTCTACTATCGGCAACTGTGGGTTAGCTGTTTTTACGTTTATGACTTGAAAACTAAAACAAGAAAAATCTATACCTACCATGAAGGCACTGTGAAAAAAGGAAGGAATGAGGTTTCCTCTTTCCTTAATCACTACATAGCACATTTCATCACCCAAACTGCAGAAGAAACCCACCTTCTTTTCCGACGGATGTACAGGGAAGAACAGGGATCATACGGTTTTACGATTTCTATTTGGCCTTTCCCTGATATGTTAAGTAACAATCAAGCAATAATTTCCTGTGAGAGGTCACAGTTTTCTTCCACGTGAACGTATCTTTGATGTTATCAAGAGATGATTAAAAAGAGAGGACAGAGTCCACACACCTGATCAATACTCAAAAATTATTAATGAGTCTACTGCAAATGAAGTCAAAATTGATTTTTTTTGGAAGACAATGACATCCTAAGTTTAACAAGTGGTGGCCCAAGCACTTTAAAAAGTATGTGCTCCCAAGTGAAGCTCGAAATCAGAAAGCGATGGGAAAGAAGGAACGAAAGCGTGAGTTCTTTAAAATATCAGAACACTGCTATTATGAAACGAATGAGGGAGTCCTTTTATCTTATGACAAAATTGGAGGAATAATAGAAAGAGAAAACTTTTTATTTTGCTGTGGAGCAACAAAGGTACTGAGCTTCCTAAAGCAAAAGCAAAACATGAATCCCATCAATGCAAAAAAAAAAAAAAGATGACATTAGGAAAGTGCTACAATATGTTGATTCTGTGCTGATTAGTTATGTAAAGTAAAATATATCAGCTGGTGGATTTTGTACAAAACTGCAATAATTTCAATAATAAATTAAATGTAATTTCATATAATGTAATTTTTTAAACTTTTAGTTTACATGTACTGTTCGAACAAATAAAATATCCATACATAATAAACAAAATATGAAAAAAGCTTTTTATTTATTTTTTCCTTTGGTTTATTATTAAAAGGGCACATGTCCGGGTTACTTAAAAATCTATAGAAATAACATAATGTACACAATAAATTGCAAATGTATGTCAAAAGTATATTCTACATTACTTCATCAGTTGCAGTAATAATATTAAAAAAAAAAATTTAAAAGACTTATTGTGTTTTTATTGATTCCTGTAAACTTTATGAAAATGGACATTTGCCGTTTCAAAAATAAGCTATTCGATTATGTCTGTTCTCTTCCCACCGGGAAAAATTATTGTAATTTGCATAAATTGGTACTTCCAATACTAGCAGGGCTGGATTAAGACAGCGTGGGGCTCGTAGCAAATGTGAAGAAGAGGCCCTAGATTTTTGCCGTCCGGGGAAAATTGTAGAGCTTTTTTTTTAAAAAAAGAAGGTCGCCCATCTAGACTCGCGGGGCCCCCCTACGAGGCGCGAGGCCTCCCAGAAGGCGCGAGGCCCGTAGCATTTGCTACCTCCTGCTACGTGGTTAATACGGTACTGAATACTAGTACTTCAATAGTTTGAAGGATATCAAATTAAATATAGCAAAAGACATGAACAAAATTCAGCACATCTTGGAAATATTTTACTACCATAGTATTGTGAAATACACTAATCATTTCCAAGAATTCAAGTTTATTGGAAAAGTATATATTTATCTCTTTATTAATCTTGATATTTACTCCTATGTAGTTGATTCCATCTGTTATGTCATATTTCTGCTAATTTTTTGTGACCCTGAGAATACTGCTAGAAAGTGCTTTTGTGTTAGGTTGGACCAGGCCATTCAATAAATTGACGTTCTATGTACATGTACATGTATTGCAATGTCTGAGGAGAAAATTATCATTGCAGTTGGATATATCTCATATCTGTAAACGAGCAACTCTTGCATATATATATATAGACTATTGGATCTCGGGAACGGCGCTAACGATTTGGATGAAATTTCATATTTAGATTTTTAAGATTTTCTATATAGCGCTGAATGTTTAATTTTAAACATTTCAAAAGAAAATATTTAAAAAGTGGCTTTGTCTGAAGTGATACTTATATTTACATAACTTCTTTGGAAAAATATTGAAAAAGTGGTTATCATTAAATACTACCAGTTGTATTGTAATACATTTAAAAATTAGATATTTAAAATATAAATACTGGCTTTGACAAATGCGATTTTTTCAAATTTAAAAAAAAATAAATAAATAAAAATTCTAGCGCCACGCGACCATTGAGTTTTGTCTTTGGTTGCAGTAAACAATGCATTGGAATTAGGAAGCCTTGTATACTCTTCTAGCTGACCCGCGGGAATATTAGCACTGCGTGTTTAATTGTAAAACATCTAAAAACAAGATATTTAAAATTTGGCTTTGTAAAGAGGTGATACTTTATTTGACAAAAACGTCTTTGAAAATAATATTAGCAGTTATAATGTAATCATTCCAAGAAAACCTAATAGAAAATCGTCTCAACCAAGTTACTCGAACTTAGCCCAGTGAAGACTCAATTGAATAAAATCCTGACGATTATTCACGATATTTATTTAACCTACTGCAGTTCTTAAGTAAGTAGGAAGGAACAGTATTGAATGTATAACAAATATGGAGCGGTCTGGAAGCTCAAACATAATTAGTGGGGAAAAAAGGTGGTTACTGCACTACCTCTTTAAAAATTCTGGCTACGATCCCAGGTTCAAATTCCGGTAGGAGCAAGAATTTTTAAGATATGTATTTAACCATATGAACTACGGTGGGGTGTTCTGTGGCTGGGGTTTTACGTTAAATTGTAAGTCCCAGAGAAAAGGAACTGGCCGTCCTACCTCTGACAGAATTGCTTAATATGCTTCCTTCTATCCAATCTAATACTACGATATAAGCAATTCTTGAAAATAGATAAAATGGGGGCAGCACCCCTTTCGGAACCTCCGCGAAATTAATAGTAACCTGTTGCAATATGATTTAATTGCTTCGTCAACAAATCCTCTTCACATTTTGCACTCTTGCTTTGCGGAAAAGTCGCTAGAAAAATTAAAAATGCCGAAATATGAGGCTGAGCTACTGCGAAATGCTATCTGCACTGCAAAAATAACAAAAAAATTATCGGTACAGGGATCATATCAACCTAAAAAGTTTCGTTTCGTCATAGATTTCGTGGTTAGGTTGAAATATAGCATGGACCAATAGAAAAATTTTAAGCAATTTTGCGTTCCGCGGCGTCCATCGGAAATGGTTTATTTGTTTACAATGGAAGCAATCTCTGACTGCACGTTTCTGCATAAGATGGCAGGCATCACCGTTTTACAACCCGGATAAAAATTGTCTATTTGTTAATTAAATGCGACTTTTTCCAACGGAGAAAAACTGAAACGGCAGTAGATAGTAAACATATGTGTGAGCTCGTACCCCGGACCAAAACACCCCATGTATTCCTTATGGGCATATGTGTGAGCTCAGGACCACCCACGTCGCGCACGTGCCACTTATTAACCTGAGTTACGGGTCATAAATCGTATTCTAATGAGCGTCGTGTGACCAAATCGGCTAAATGGCTTTATTATTTATTTTTTAAACCTCAATTACAGTACAATATTCACTTTTTCTTTTTATTTTATTACATTCTTAATTTGTACTAGTGGTGTGACGTATCGAAGGCGGGCCGGCGCCAACTTGTGGTCAGTTTGTGGTCATTCCCGCCCCCTTCCCCTCCCCACCGCGCATGTGCCGCGCAGATGTTCGCCTCTGCCACGTGCCAATTCTTATGTACCTGTCTGTGAGCCCACTTTTTCCCTTATGGAGGGGCGAGTGAGCCCAGGACCACCCCCGCCGCGCACGTGCCGCGCAGGTGTTCGCCTCTGCCACGTGCCACTTCTTATGTACAGCGGTCAGCGGACAGTTTTCCCTTATGGACAGCGGAGTGAGCCCAGGACCACCCACGTCGCGCAGGTGTGCGCCTGGCCACGTGCCACGCAGGTGTTCGCCTCTGCCACGTGCCACGTTGTTACGGGTCATAAATCGTATTCTAATGAGTGTCGTGTGACCAAATCGTCTAAATGGCTTTATTATTTATTTTTTAAACCTCAATTACTTGGTCTTACAGTACAATATTCACTTTTTCTTTTTATTTTAGGGCAAGTATTACATTCTTAATTTGTACTAGTGGTGTGACGTATCGTTTAACATCTACTTTTTCTGAGTATTAAAATGCCGTTTATTTCATTTAATTCTGAGTACTGGTTCAGAAGATACATATTTTAACTGGGGCTGCGCAAGCGAATTAATCTTAGCTGTCGCGGCGGGCTCACGCCCCTAATGGCTGGGCCGCTTCACCGCGTGCCTCCGTCTGCCTGCCACAGAAAAAAAAAAAAATGACACAACACCTGGCCCTCGGAAGGGTTGGGTTTTAGAGTGCTAATATTGAACTAATTCAATTAAACGTGACATATATTAGTATAGACTGTGAGATCACTGAGTATATGTGTTTGTATAGTACATTTCAGAATATTTGCTAATTAAGCATTCTCCTGGAGTAATTTCGGGAAACCATGGAAAACCGAAATCTGTATAGCCAGACGGGGGATTCGAACCTGCGTCCTCACGAATGCGAGACCAGGGTTCAGAAATAGACGACATTTCGTTTATGTTTCCGTTCGACAGAATACAATCGCGGCATCCATGGCAGCCATATCTTTTTCAATTATTATATTTTTTTATGCCTTTGGCTTTACATCTCGTAGTCATGGAGGTCAGTAGAAGCGTGAAAGAACTAGGGACAAGGAACGGGATTAAATTCGGCAATGGCATTTTTTTAGGGGAAACCATGGAAATCCAAAATCTGGATTAGTCGGACGGGGATTTGAAGCCGCGTCCTCCACGCTCAGGTTATACATAATTTTTTCATAAAAAAAATCTTCCGTATAACATATTTTAAATTCAGTTAGCTGAAGTGCTTACAATTTCGCGTTCTTTCACTCGCCGATTAACAGTTTTTGAAACAAAAAGGTTTTATTATTGTATGAAATTCGCTTTTAGTTTAGCGCATTCATTGTGAAACAGAATCACATTGCTGTCGCCTCTAACTATTAAACCAAATAAGTTCGAGGCTTCAGGTATGCAAATGTTCACATGTGCTGTGTATCGTTAACTCAAAATGCGTTCTTTTTCTACCAGCACTTCTCTTTCCTGGTATTTTTACCTGGAGAACAGACCGCAGGAGTTCATAATGGCTATTGTTCCTCATGATGTGGCCGAGGTACTGCGGCCTCCGTGTTTTACGGTTGTCAATATTTCCATATCTTTTTTTTTCATTTTGCGGAGCACTTCAGCATTTGTGGTGTATCCATTGTATTCTCAACATTCTTCGATACAGCCTCATTTCAAATGCTTCTAACATTTTACTGATAGTTTCGATTAATGTCCACGCTTCAACGCCATACAGGAGGACAGAGAACATGAGACAGTACTTGAATGCTGAACAGAGCTTCTCGTGTTCCAACTGCATTTCTGCATTCGAATTGTGTAGATGATACATATTCTTCACCGATCTTATGTATCCTTTGGTGAATAACCTCCAGAAAGATTTCCAACCTGTGGCTCATAAGGCTGATCGTTCTGTAGTCACCACATGACTTAGCTCCGGTCTTTTTTTTTTTTGGTAATGTAATAAACTCTGATTTGAGCCAATCTAGAGAAATACTGCCAGAGTTGTAGATGTCATTGAACACTATGGTCAATCATTATCATCATCAAGTAATTTAAAAAAATAATTATGCGTTTATCTTGGCAGAGCTTGGAGTTTTATCATCGTTCTTTCCTTTTTGTTGTAGCTTGCACTTCAGTCAGTAAAATGCTTGGACCTGTTTCACATTCAAACTGTGGAGGTTCCGGAAGGCTATCCGAGAGCAGTTGTTTTACCTGTCTCTTCCTTGCATTTCTGATATCTTGAGTATCAACAGTGACGTTTCCTTCAATGTCCACTAGTTTATTCACAGTATTAGGTCTACATCTGTCTGTTAGCTCTCTAACTTTCCTATGAATGTTGAAGTTGTCATATTTCAACTGTAGAGCCTTAGTTACCTCAACGACATATCGAGTCTTCTTCTCGTCGAGGGGATTTATTCTGCTGGAGGATGCTTGAGTCTTGCGATTTGAATGTCTGCCAACCGTGGAGTTCTTCGTGATAAATTTATAAACATTCTGAAGTAAATCGCTGTCACAATTCTTTTAACGTATGCAAGTATGCTGTACACACTACAAGGCATAAACACATAGAGCATCATAGTACACCAAGATACATAAAAATATTAAAACACACACCAAATGTACAACGAAGATACTAGGGCCTGGAGTTATATCATCGTTCTTTCCTTTTGTTGTAGCTTGCACTTCAGTCAGTAAAATGCTTGCACCTGTTTCACATTCAAACTGTGGAGGTTCCGGAAGGCTATCCGAGAGCAGTTGTTTTACCTGTCTCTTCCTTGCATTTCTGATATCTTGAGTATCAACAGTGACGTTTCATTCAATATCTACTAGTTTATTCACAGTATTAGGTCTACATCTGTCTTTAAGCTCTCTAACTTTCCTATGACTTAAGCCACCAATTGCATAAATATAGTAGAAGTTGGGAAAAAAATTTTATTTCAATTCGCTTCACGAAAAAGTCACGATTTACATCTGCCTGCATTACACAGCAAAGTGGCATCTTTATGAAGTGTATTCATCACTGAAATGGACTAAAGAAAAGCGTGATATCTGTATAAATTGCGTGTTCGGCTGATAACGCAGTCTCCAGGAAGAAGAAGAAAAAGATGGTAACTGGACAGACTTAGTGCCTGCATAGTGTTTCTGTGTTAGGCGTCATTTTCATCTGGATCATAATGGCAATTTCATGCTCTGCAGATTTTTTTTCTTTCTTCTGTCTACTGAAACAGAAAATGTATATGGATGTGTGTTATTTCGTTCTTATCACAGTGTGCCAGTAAAACTTTTTGTAAAATTTTCGTCATTGTTTACTGCATAATGTTAAGTATGCCAAAATGTTTCAGTCTTTCGGATTCCACGTTATACCCAGGAACCTCTGTACCCTGTGGTGTTACCAGATCATGTTAGATAAGCATTAAAAGAGCTGGTCGTCCCACATCTCATAAAAATTTCCGAAATGTTATGAAAACTATAAAAAGATAGTGAACACAGGTAAAAAATCACAAAAATGATGTAATATTCGCTCCACGAAAGAAGTCATCGATTGACATGGTTAGAAGGTGACTTAGGATGTATCAGTTTCATTAAGAATTCTCCATTCCTCAGTCGTGCAAAAAAGCATGGGCGATTCGTTGAATATGTCTCAAGGGAGTTCAGAGGACGAGGGTTCGACTGATGCCGCGGGAACTGGAGCAGCGCATTCTGCCTTTTGAGGTGCTTTATTATCAGAGTCAGTGCACGCGGTTTGTTGAATATGGCAGCAAAGAGTTGGAGGGTAGAAGAAGCTTCCTTTTAACAGTTAAATAGGAGCTATACAATGTTTTAGGTACATGTTAAAGACACTCAAAGTGGTTATTCATTTGCTATTTCGCAATCATTTTTTGGATAAATTCGAATCTACAAACACAAATAAATGGAAAACTAATCTTGCTGTCTCATTGTCGAGGTGAGTGGCGGCTTTTAGTTCAACTGCTGGTGTAAGGTGAAGAAAAAGAGGACGTTTGGAGGACCCTTGCCAAGAATTAGGTTTCGTGCAAGCATCTTTGCAAGAAAATGGATATTGGGAGCCATAAAGAGGGCATTAGCGAATATTATTATCTGAAATTTGTGGTTTTCACCCGACAAACGTGTTACCCAGGGAGCAAAAACTTTTCAACATCTTAATTTACCATCATTTCCTGCACTGTAGTGTGACCTCTTGCAAGTTTCAGTGTAGTTTAACTCACTGTGCGTTTTTCAATGATGTCACCGGCCGTGGTGAGCAGTTTCATTAAGAATTCTCCATTCCTCAGTCGTGCGGTAAAGCGTGGGCGAGTAGTTGAATATGTCTCAAGGGAGTTCAGAGGACGAGGGTTCGACTGATGCCGCGGAACTGGATCAGCGCATTCTGCCTTTTGAGGTGCCTTTGACGATTAACTGAATGCGAATACATTTTTTTGCCTATGTGTGGTACACTATGATGGACAGCGATTCCGATTTCCACGTTAAACTGCAGGTCCAATCATGACAGAAGCAAAATTTTGTGAAAAATACACAATTTCAGTGAGAAGCATGAAAATACTATACATTTCATAAATTTCATACAAATCTATAAAAAAATGATTAAAATACGTAAAATAATGCAAAATTACCTAATTTACTCCAAAAAAGACGTAGTCGATTGACATGAGAATTACACCTGCGTGCATCACAGAGTATAGTGCCCAACTATATGATTAGTTTTCATTACCACAACGGGCTACAGAAAAGTGTCGTATGCGTACAAAAAAGTATGTTTTGGCAGTCATTACAGTTTCCAGAGAAACCTGCACCACCCTCCATAACACAAATCACGTTATCGTCAGTGAGTGCAAAGGATGAACACTACGGATGTTATCGGCCAAAGGGGTAGGCAGTACATCTGACATAGAAGCGAACATTGACTCAAGAACATAACATACTTCTGAATCCTCGCGGAGCTCATATCGTATATTATCTGCACACTTTTTTAGCATGATTCTAATGTATCACTTTTCAATTTTTTGAAGAGTGCACCGGGCATCCTTCGAAGGGATATTTCCAAAAATCAATGATCAGGATGAATCCTGCAACACGCGCAGAAACCTCTCCGCAAATAACCTTACACACGCACACAGCAACGTAACATCAACACACATAGACCAAATCACGTCCTCAACAGAGTTAAAAAAGGTTTCATCAAATATAGAAAAATCTTAAGACAGAATGTTTTTACCCACCTTCCATTAAAAAGTCCTTAGGCTAGGTTAGGTAGGTGAACTGTGCGTTGTTATATTGCATTAGACCACGGAAATAATTTGGGGTAGGGCTATAGTCACGTGCACTAGTTATCACAGTGTTGTTCTGATGACATCGTTGAGACTTGGAATTCCTAAGGTTCTTCACCATACCGAAGTGGCTTGGGCCCTTAAAAAAACACGATCCCTTGGGCCAAGTGTTTTAAAATCACATTTATTCATTCATACTGAAAATGGGCTTATAATAAAAAGTGCTGTACCAATTCTATCGTGTTAGGAAATCTATTGTGATACATATTTTCCACACATACCACCTTTTCATCATGATAGTGTGCGCATGGGATTGAAACAACAAATATGAGCATCATAGCACTGAATGTATACCATCCAAGGCGCTAACAGAACGTATCAGGCACATTAACACACAAGACATAGGAACAATAGCCATTATGAACTCCTGCGGTCTGTTCTCCAGGTAAAAATACCAGGAAAGAGAAGTGCTGGTAGAAAAAGAACGCATTTTGAGTTAAGGATACACAGCACATGTGAACATTTGCATACCTGAAGCCTCGAACTTATTTGGTTTAATAGTTAGAGGCGACAGCAATGTGTTTCTGTTTCACAATGAATGCGCTAAACTAAAAGCGAATTTCATACAATAATAAAACCATTTTGTTTCAAAAACTATTAATCGGCGAGTGAAAGAACACGAAATTGTAAGCACTTCAGCTAACTGAATTTAAAATATGTTATACGGAAGATTTTTTTTTATGAAAAAAAAATTATGTATAACCTGAGCGTGGAGGACGCGGCTTCAAATCCCCGTCCGACTATCCAGATTTTGGATTTCCATGGTTTCCCCTAAAAAATGCCATGGCCGAATTTAATCCCGTTCCTTGTCCCTAGTTCTTTCACGCTTCTACTGACCTCCATGACTACGAGATGTAAAGCCAAAGGCATAAAAAAATATAATAATTGAAAAAGATATGGCAACCATGGATGCCGCGATTGTATTCTGTCGAACGGAAACATAAACGAAATGTCGTCTATTTCTGAACCCTGGTCTCGCATTCGTGAGGACGCAGGTTCGAATCCCCCGTCTGGCTATACAGATTTCGGTTTTCCATGGTTTCCCGAAATTACTCCAGGAGAATGCTTAATTAGCAAATATTCTGAAATGTACTATACAAACACATATACTCAGTGATCTCACAGTCTATACTAATATATGTCACGTTTAATTGAATTAGTTCAATATTAGCACTCTAAAACCCAACCCTTCCGAGGGCCAGGTGTTGTGTCATTTTTTTTTTTCTGTGGCAGGCAGACGGAGGCACGCGGTGAAGCGGCCCAGCCATTAGGGGCGTGAGCCCGCCGCGACAGCTAAGATTAATTCGCTTGCGCAGCCCCAGTTAAAATACGTATCTTCTGAACCAGTACTCAGAATTAAATGAAATAAACGGCATTTTAATACTCAGAAAAAGTAGATGTTAAACGATACGTCACACCACTAGTACAAATTAAGAATGTAATACTTGCCCTAAAATAAAAAGAAAAAGTGAATATTGTACTGTAAGACCAAGTAATTGAGGTTTAAAAAATAAATAATAAAGCCATTTAGACGATTTGGTCACACGACACTCATTAGAATACGATTTATGACCCGTAACAACGTGGCACGTGGCAGAGGCGAACACCTGCGTGGCACGTGGCCAGGCGCACACCTGCGCGACGTGGGTGGTCCTGGGCTCACTCCGCTGTCCATAAGGGAAAACTGTCCGCTGACCGCTGTACATAAGACGTGGCAGAGGCGAACACCTGCGCGGCACGTGCGCGGCGGGGGTGGTCCTGGGCTCACTCGCCCCTCCATAAGGGAAAAAGTGGGCTCACAGACAGGTACATAAGAATTGGCACGTGGCAGAGGCGAACACCTGCGCGGCACGTGTGCGGTGGGGAGGGGAAGTGGGCGGGAATGACCACAAACTGACCACAAGTTGGCGCCGGCCCGCCTTCGATACGTCACACCACTAGTACAAATTAAGAATGTAATAAAATAAAAAGAAAAAGTGAATATTGTACTGTAATTGAGGTTTAAAAAATAAATAATAAAGCCATTTAGACGATTTGGTCACACGACACTCATTAGAATACGATTTATGACCCGTAACTCAGGTTAAGAAGTGGCACGTGCGCGAAGTGGGTGGTCCTGAGCTCACACATATGCCCATAAGGAATACATGGGGTGTTTTGGTCCGGGGTACGAGCTCACACATATGTGTACTATCTACTAACGACAAGAAAGCATTACAGTAAAAGATTAAATCAACATTTTAAGAGACTATCACTGATTTTTCAACGCTGACAGAATCCAACGGCCGTGCGTCGCTGTCAGATTTCGGCATTTTAATTAAATTCCTGGCAAGTTTTCCGCAAAGCAAGAGCGCAGAACGTAAAGAGGACATAATGACGAAGCAATTAAACCAAATTTCAACAAGTTACTAGCAATTTCGCGTCGGTTGCGAACGGGGTGCAGTCCCCAATAAAATTAATTTAACACAAACGTCTCTAATGATTTTGACGATATCTTGCATACTGAACAGAAATAGAAAGATGCGGAGTGAAGATCGGTCACCCAGGTACTATATAAAGGGTGTTACAAAAAGGTACGGCCAAACTTTCAGGAAACATTCCTCACCCACAAACAAAGAAAATATGTTATGTGGACATGTGTCTGGAAACGCTTACTTTCCATGTTAGAGCTCATACGGGATACTCTACCTGTGCTGCTAGAAGATGTGCCTTTACAAGTACGACACAACATGTGGTTCATGCACGATGGAGCTCCTGCACATTTCAGTCGACGTGTTCGTACGCTTCTCAACAACAGATTCAGTGGCCGATGGATTGGTAGAGGCGGACCAATTCCATGGCCCCCACGCTTCAACCCTCTTGACCTCCATTTATGGGGGCATTTGAAAGCCCTTGTCTACGCAACCCCGGTACCAAATGTAGAGACTCTTCGGGCTCGTATTGTGGACGGCTGTGATACAATACGCCATTCTCCAGGGCTGCATCAGCGCATCTGGGTTCCATGCGACGGAGGGTGGATGCCTGTATCCTCGCTAACGGAGGACATTTTGAATATTTCCTGTAACAAAGTGTTTGAAGTCACGCTGGTACGTTCTGTTGCTGTGTGTTTCCATTCCATGTTTAATGTGATTTGAAGAGAAGTAATAAAATGATCTCTAACATACAAAGTAAGCGTTTCCGGACACATGTCCACATAACATATTTTCTTTGTTTGTGTGT
Organism: Vandiemenella viatica; assembly: GCA_031002005.1. NCBI lineage: Eukaryota > Metazoa > Arthropoda > Insecta > Orthoptera > Morabidae > Vandiemenella > Vandiemenella viatica. Next base: position 118,059,894 of record JARYHS010008075.1, on the reverse strand, counting down.
GAGGAATGTTTCCTGAAAGTTTGGCCGTACCTTTTTTGTAACACCCTGTATATATTAAGTTAGACAGAAAATTATTGCTATTCTTCTACATCTACATCTATACTCTGCAAATCACAAATATTGTGGGTGGCAGAGGGTGCTAAGCACCAATCCTAATTCTGTGCATTCTAATCCCGAACAGATCTAGGAAAGAAAGAACACATAAAAGTATCAGTATGACATCTTATTTCTCTAATCTTATCCCTCCTGTCATTTCGAGCTAAATAGGATTGCACTTGTAAAATAAAGATTTTAGCATATTCTCTAACAAATTCAAACGAAAACGACGTCGTCTGTCCGCCAAACATTCCCTGCCCAACCCACGATCAGCTCTGTGACACTTACGTAAGGACTGTAACTAGCAGTCACGAATCGAGCGGCTCTCTTCTGTACTTTCCCTAACGTGTCAATCAATCCCTTGCGATACGGATCCCAAATTCCACAACAATAATCCAAATGCGGACGCACTAGTGTTTTGAACGCCATTTCCTTTGTATGAGCATTACAACTTCTCAAAATACAACCTATGAATCGTAGTTTAGAATTAGTTTTGCCTACGACCAGAGGCGGCCCTAGCAAGTTTTTCATGTGGTGCGAGATCTCATTGTGGCGCCCCAAATGAGCAATCTCTTATTAGTGATTAAGTTGTCCATATAGATAGATTGAAGATAACATACAGTTTTTACATGCTACTAATGTCATAAATGTAAAAGTTTGTTAGTTCAGATATTTTTCTATTTCACGTCGAAACTACTGAACTGATTAGGATAAATTTGGAATAATGTATTGGCTATCTATTTTTATACCAAATAGCAGTTCCCGTGTGATTCGGATACGGATATGTATATGAATTCTTTATGAATGAGCAAAGCCGTGGGCAAAAGATACTTTTTATACATGATAATAACTCAAACCTCGGAAAGATTAGTATAGGATAGCAGCGGTATGAATGAGAAACAACAGTAAAAAGGAATACTATATGTTTGAAAAGGTTTATTTGAGCTAATGTGGCGAACACAATGCTCACTTCACTTACACGTCAAATTCGCAGTTTATAATAATTTTTTAAAATATTTAAAAATAGAAAATATATGAAAATAAAAATTCCCACTCTTAATACCGAAAAATAAACTTTACCAAAATTTTGCCAGAACCCTCGCGAACTAATTCTTAAAAAGGGTATAATGCATTTATTCCCCCCCCCCCCAGTAAAACCATTTTCAACAAGTATTTTTCATTGTTTTTGCCCCACTCTGGCTACGTCCTCGGGACCTTGTGCTAATAGAGTGACCAACAGATTCTCTATTGTATCGATGATATGCAAAAACATGTTCATTGTAAACAATTCTTCTGGATCTGTTGCTATTTCATTTATGGCTAATACTCAAAAAATCTTTACTTTCTTCGGCATCTGACTGGATTAATAATAGGAAATTTTCCAGTCTGAGAATCAACTTCTCCAGCTGCCAGTTATCAGAGCTCAAATTCCGAGCTGGGGTGGAAGGGGATATTATCCACCGCCCCGAAACTGGTACTGACCTGTTGAAATTTGTTTTAACTGCTTAGTTATAATGGCATCTTCACGTTTTGAACCCTCCTTTCTCGGAAAAGAAGCAGCGAATTAAATTAAAAATGCCGAAATGTGAGACGATACGCAACCGCGAAATGGTAGCAACAATGCAAAAATGGCACAAAGATTATTGGTAAAGGGATCATATCAACCTAAACAGGTTAGTTCTGTTATAGTGATCGTGGTTAGGTTGAAATTCGGACTGGACCAAGAGTAAAAATTTTACGAGAAATTCGTTCTGCGGCATCTATATCAGGAACGACGCATTTGTTTACAACGGAAGCAATCGATTATTTCTCATCACTTGTATCGATTCTAAGATGATGAGCCTTGTTGTACTGCATCTCGGATAAAAAATTTCTATCTGTTAATTTCGTGTGACTTTTAACAACGAAATGTAGCTAAAACGGCAATAAAATATTACAACAAAGTTTTAACCATCATTTCAAAATTTTGTCATTGTTTTTGAGCGCCTGAGGCATCTAATCGCTGCGCTTCACTCACATTTCGGCATTTTTAATTTAATTCTTGGCGACTTTTCGGAGAAAGGAGGATGGAAAACGTGAAGAGGAGATTATAACGAAGCTGTCAAAACAAATTTCAACAGGTCAGTAACAGTTTCGCGGCGGTAGAGAATATCCTCTTCCGCCCCGAGCTGTTTTTCAAGAAACGTGAAGATTTTCATAAATCCACTTTCGTCTGCATAGCCTTTGAAACAATGTATTGTACCAAGTCACCAATGTAATTATTATCTCAAATTGATCCATGATCTGGCTAAGTAACAAGGTATCCGTTGCTGCAACTTAATAATTCGTTTCAGAATGGCTTCACGAACAGTGATAACGAACTGTAGGGATGCTAGAAACTCTATTCTTGAAACGAGTTTCGCAAATTTTTTGGCGGTAGTCCTGAGTGCTTGAATACCACTTACCATCGCTTTTTTGATCGAGATAATAACAAAAATATTCTTCAAAGAAATCCGGACAAGGAAACCGATTTAACTGATATTTTGGCGGCACTAGCTATTACCAAATTTAATGACAGTTACTTTAATTAAAAAATGCTTGAAGATACTGGTTAAGAATTTTGCTTTTGCCACATTTATTCCTCCTACCAAATTGGATCGACTGTCATATCTTTGGCCTCGACAATCGTTCATATCTAAATCGAACTTTTGCTAAGTATCAATGCTAAACGGGGCAGCGCCCCAAGGAGTCATTTCCCGGATTGTAAGCACAGCGTAATACTTCGTCTTCATTAGAGTCAGCAAAAATGTTCGACGTGACATCAAGAGCTCAATTCAGTATGATGGAAAAATATTTAGATGACCTAACCATAGTCAAAATTTTATTACGAACTTCATTCATTTTGAATACTTTTGCCAATTTAATAAGATATTATTCTCGTTATTAGCAATACGGCGGAGATGTTCCATCACCACAGGGTAATATTTTCCTAGCAGTTGCAATATATCCAGGAAATTACCACCATTAGAATTATTTATTATTTCAGATCCAAAGCTTCCTCTGAACAAGATATCATTCATTAGAGGATTGCAACCCACTGTGATTTTTCGTCTTCAGTCTGTATATACAAATACTTGTCTAGTTATTTAATGGAATTAACGCTTCTATCCAACTGAGCATTGTGTGATTGTGATCTGATGAAGTTTCGTGAGTTTTGAGACGCTCTGATAAGTAAATCCATTCATCCAATCCTTCTTTCCCAAATAAAAATGAGACCTTCTGTTGAATAAACAACATATGAACAATATACTTTATCCGCAGATTTAGAATAAAGGAACTATCTACTTTATAAGTTTCTTCATTTGGTGTTTGTGAAAATACGTATTTGGAAAACGACGTCCATGATTTTTTTTTATTGGATTTTTTTCGTTGCTTCAATAATTATTCATCTCTGCCAGCAGAGTCAATGAGCGACAATTTGGAAATATCGTCATAATTTGTACTTTGAAAAGGCGACTGTGGTGATATGTCTTGTATACCCATTTGTAATCTTTTGAAAAGCAGACGACGTTCTAGCCATAGATATATCTTCTCGCACATACTGCTCTTCATCATAAGCCTCATCTGAATAACTTCCATTAGAAATTTTCTTCCGTCTCGTGTTGAACTAGTTCTGGTGATGACGATTCAGGCGACTTAAAAAAAAAAATCCAGCAATTTTGAAGCCTCAATTTCGTCTTGATTTTGTTTTCTTTTATGTATTGTGCGCCATACAGATTATTTTTTTTTTTTTTTTTTTTTTTTTTTTTTTTTTTTTTTTTTTTTTTTTTTTTTTTTTTTTACTTTAGCGACATGTCCTGTCTGTAAAAGACAGATAAGCTTCGTAAATATTTATGATACCAACGTTAATTGTGATACCAAAGGTTTAATATTGTAGAAAGAGAGAAATGGTTGAATCTCGCCCCAAACATGAACTTCCGGGACTACAGCCGAGAAGGCATGAAACAGGTGCGGGAGAGGCGCAACGCGACACGGGAGGGTGCTAACTTTACAACGAGTTTGCTTTTCATGATTTGAATAACTCGAACTGACTCGAGTAGCAACTCTTATTGATTCTATGCTATGATACCATACTACTATGCATTAAGCTGAAACTATTACTTTTATAAAATCTTCTAGATGATGTGTGTTAAAATAATATATTAATTATTATAGAATTCATTTTCATTTTTTGCGCAGACGATCTCTCGCTGCATTTTCGGCGCCCCCCATATAACGGCGCCCGGTGCGGTCGCACCGCTCGCACCGCCCTAGGGCCGCCCCTGCCTACGACGAAAGTTATGTGCAAGTCCCATTTCATGTTGCTTTGTAAGCCTAATGTTACGCCTAGATTCTTCAGATAATCCACCGTGTCAACAACTGAATTGTTATCTTTGTACTCGTGAGAAAACGGGTTTTTTAATTATTTATTTGCATTGCCTTGCACTTTTTGCAGTTAAGTGTAAGCTGCCATTTATGGCACCATTCCGAAATAACTTCCAGATGAACCTGAATTTCCAAGCAATCGTCAGAGCACCTCACTTCCCTATAGATAAGTGCATCGTCAGCAAAGAATCGCATCCTGCAGTTAACGTTGTCACCGAGATCGTTTATAAAAATAGGAAAAGAAATGGTCCTATTACATTTCCTTGAGGAACGCCCGAAGTAACATCTAGCTTAGAAGCGGCTTCCCCGTCAACAACGACCTACTGTGACCAACCAGTTAGAAAATCGCGTATCCATTCGCAAATCTGATCCGATATACCGTACGTTCGAATCTTCACTAAAAGATGGTTGTGTGGTATAGAGTGAAAAGCTTTCTGAAAATCCAAGAAAATTGCATCAACTTGTGATCCTGCATCGATAACTTTCATTACGTCGTGCTAAAATAGGGTCAGTTGCGTTTAACACGATCTGTTCTTCCGAAATCCGTGTTGGTTTGTTGTAAGTAACTCGTGTCCATCTAGAAACTTCATAACGTTAGAGCATATGACATGCTCCAGAATTCTGCTGGAAACAAATGTTAGAGATATGGGTCGATAAATCTGAGGATCTCTCCGACCTACTTTCTTGAAAACTGGAATCACCTGCGCTATTTTTCAGTCAGAAGGTACTTTTATTTCTTCTGAAGATTTACGAAATATATCTAACAGAAATGGTTCTAGTTCTTCTGCGTATTCCGAAAAAACTCTTACTGGTATACCATTGTGACCTGGCGCTTTCCCCCACTTCGGGAGCTTTAGTTGCTTATAATACCTACACTATCAATCTCAAATTCTACACGCCGTGCAAAAGCGGTAATGTTTTCCATGTTTTCGTTAGTGAAAGTATTTTTAAATTCGGTGTTAAATTCAGTAGCCTTGTCGCGGCTGTCATCACATCCCGACCGTATTGTCATATTGGCATATTGTTGTCACTACCCCTAACTTTTTTTACGTACCAGCATCTGACACTGTGGACTTCTTATAAAGCAGAAGATATTTATCAGCCGTGGATTTCATGGCAGTCAGGAAGCACTATGATGCTAAAGATAGCGAGGATAGCATACACCTATTTTTGAAATCAGACCAAAAAGGAATGCGTGGTCAGGATCAACCCGACGGGGAACGGAATGATAAAGAACGCACACGTGTATGTGAAATGAGTCCATTTGCTATCTTGAGTGTCACCCATCTCAAGTACGCTCCATCCGAAAGATGCATTGTTTCTACTGAATATACTTTAATTGTGTCATAAGCAGTGCTGTTGGGAGAAAACGTTTCAGTGGTCATGATTAATCAAATAGAAGCTGAACATAGGCTAAAAAAAAATAAAGTTATGGAAAAACCCATAACAGAAGAATCATTTTTCGGTAAAAACGATGATTCTTCTACAAGTAATTGATTCTCCAATAACAAAGATGGAGATTAAAATTCTTCAGAATGTTTTTTCTGATAGCCATTTGTATTGATGTCTTGCTAGCAATTTATAATGTAATGACACATTACAGCCGTGTGCAATCATATAAAGTTGCAGGTCACATATGGGTTAGCGAACTGTTTGAGAGTCAGAGCTGACAACCAGGTTGCTAGCAGGAACGCAAGGTCACGCGAACAATGCGTCCACCCCTTCCACCCGCGGGACCCGTTAAGCAGGGGGAGCTGAGGGACTGTCTCGTGTGGAGGACAGACAAGAGGCTAGTGAGTCTGGCGAGCGGACTGTCCTGTATAGGACAGACGTTCGAGTATTTTTCGCGGATGTGTTAACCGCGAGTTCACGTTCGCGAAACCGTTCATTGTATCGCGCGCGTGGTACCGTCGACCAGTGTTTGAAGGATCGACTCTAGTTCGAGCCTATCTTGTCAGAGGAGCGTGGGTTCGCATCCTCTAACCGCCGTCTACAGTTCGAGTTTAGGAGGAGCGCTCGCCGACGGATCTGGCCATTCCAGCACCTCATTGCACGTGAATGGAAGGCTGATTCCAGCACGGGGTCATCAGCCATCACTAGTGCAAAGGAACACATCAGCCATCACCAGTGCAAAGGACTACGTGGCAAGTACCAATACAAACTATTGCATGTGTTCTCACCACGGCGCCAATTTAGTCAACCCGTCACGACCTTGGGGAAAGAGATTCAATTTAGCCTAGGCACAAAAGAGTGCATGTGCCTTGTCGCCACAATATATCGGTTTGCCTGAGCTCAGATATTATGGTTATTTGCATAACACCTGTAATAGATTGCTGATAGACGGCATTTTTAGTTTTGCATTGTGATTCTTAAATCCAAAGTTGACTTTGTGTCCTAACCCGTGAGCAGGCTATGTATGGCTGACCATTTGAAAAGCGCGGTGTATCCAAGTTTATGCCGACAACGTTTAGCGATTGTCCCTGAGCCTTGTTAATAGTCATTGCAATAGCAAGTCGAACGGGGAATTGCAATCTTTTAAAATCAAAGGGCAAATCATTGGTGCCGGGTCTCATAGGAATACGTGGAATGAAAACGGTAATTATTGTTGCTTCAATGACATTCGGAAGCAATGTTTTAATGGAAATTCTCTTCCCGTTGCACAGTCTGGGAGGGTCAATGTTACGGAAAATAATTATTGGGGACCCAATTTTCGAATTTAGTTTGTGTGGAGGCATTCCAGGTGGTTCCAGTGAATCCAGAAATTCCGTGGGGTAAAATACAGCTTGTTCAATGTCCACCACGGTATCAATGAAGGTGTAGGTTACGATTGATCCTGGACCCTTCCCTGAATTATGTAGTTCACTTTGTTGACACCGTCGTTTTCCTGGGCAAGAATCGTTCTCTCACAAAGCCCCTGATGGTCTTTGAACTTTTCACCCATGTTTGAGAAAACTGTGTCAATCAGGTCGTCCACTGATGGCAGCACCGTGCAGAAATCAGGCGGAAACGAGATGAGACCCATAGATGGATCCTTTGGAAACTTGCCCTCTCCTATAGTCGGCGTCATGAAATTAGGCCTGGACGATACTTTCTTTCGAGTGGTTTGTGCAGTGTAGGGATCTGTTTGCATGACGTTGAAATGGTAACCATCCTCTCTTTCCCAAAATATTAACAGGTATTGTAAAGCATCATATGAGCGGTGCGTTTCAGATATCCGCTGTAAACCTTCGCTCCTCTTCTGTAAGACGATATCTCCCCTATCACAGTCTTTTTTGGAAATGACAATGGTGGCTTCGTTGATTGTGGGTGCATTAAACCGTCTTTCGTGTGCTCCTAGCGGACGTTTGTCAACTCTTATCACCACCATGTATTCATCCAGTGGCATCCTCTCCAAAGCTGTCTTGAACAGGCTAATTAAGATTTCCGTGAATGAAACAGTTTTTGCAGATTTAAAACAATCTCTCGTCGAGTTTCGTATATCGTTTCACACCGTCGATCAGCTTGCGATTCTTCATCGCGCATGAATTAAATTTGCAAGAATTTTGGGTCCTCATTGGGAAGCAGAAGGAAAGAGCCTGCATGATGGTAAATTTAATGTAGGCCTTGAATGTAGGCATGAATCCATCTCAGACGATCACGTTTGCACCAAACGAAGTCATCTGGAAGCCAGAGTTGTAATTCCGGATATTTTTCAAAAAATGCTGTTTTCCAGAAATGCACGAACTCATTGGAGCAGGTGGCTCTTGAAGAGGTGTCAAATTGGCTCTCCCGTTCAAGCAACACATTCCAGTAGGTTTGCCTCGGAATTTTTTTGCTTGACAATCCATATTCCCAATCAGAACATTTGGATGTATATGATAACTGCACAGAGGATCATAATTAAATGTCCCCAATCGCAGGTTACCCTGTTGGAGTATCTCTCTAGTCTGATTTATCATCACTCGAGATTGTTCGACAGCCTCGCTGTCGAAACTCTAATTCGCTAGTTCGACGCGATTTCCCTTTGCTCAGGTGTTTCCTCAGCCCTCGCTGTGGAAACTCTAAATTGCTCTTGTTCGACGCGAGCTTCTCTTTGCTCTGGCGTTTCAGCAGCTCGGGACGTGGAAGCCCTGATCCGAACTTCAAGACGAACATCGCGCTATTCAGTTGTTTCAGATGCCCACATCCGTTTTGCTTGTTTAGCTTCGGATTTAATTGTTCGGTGGTATGTTTGGTGCTTTCCCCGATTCCGCTGCAGAGATATGATCTGTGTAATACTATTAACTGATGCGAGCTCCCGTGGACCAGCTTATATAGTCCCTCTCGCAAGGGAAGGGATGAATGCGAGAATGAATGGAAACTTTTAGAACACTCTGCTAAAATATTCGAAATTATACGTGTTATACCAAAGAATAGATAGATGGTCTAGAACACACTGAAAAGTCGGAGAAAAGTGAGTTAATTAATTGTAGTCTCTGGGACGAAGACTCGAACCAGTGCTGCACGGTTTACAGCCGCGCGTTTTACCGCTGAGCTAAAGCGCCAACTGCTTGGCGAAGCGGCAAGAGGGTTACTTGGCCTTAGCCCTGCTCGGCAGGAGTAGAGACGCGCCCGCTGGGTCGCACAGAGTATAGTCGATTGTGGTGGCATACAGCGGAGTATCGATTCAATTTAAGTTGTAGTGCCCCCACCTGGACACCGGTAAACCTATGGGGACCTATGGCGAATCTGGCAGCAGGCCGAGTGGAGACTTGGCCAGATTCGATGAGAGGAATGAGCGAATGGGTAAGGATCGATCATACAAGTCGATCTGGGATCGGAGTGAGACATTCGTGGTAGGATCATCAGGATGAATGATTTCATAAACGTGTACTATATACACTATTTACTATCATGACTGTACAAAATATACAAATGGTATGCATTAAGACTACTGCTGAATACTGATAACAATGTAAGGTACTATTGCGCTACCTTCCAACATCACGATATGACGTAACTGAATAGTGAAAATAGGTTGATTATTATAACTGCATGAATGTGACATTTACTTTGAGGACAGCAAGAACTTCTGCGACTGTGGATGATTATCTAGTCCAGAAATCCCCCAACTATAGACATTGTGGAGGACCCTAGCTCCCTATCTATGATTCAGCGATTACTTTCCACGTCCAACCATACCCTACAGCAGAACCAATCTGTTATTCGCTGTCCATCTCTTCGCGTGTGGCCCCACCCAGCGGCCAAGGCCGTCGGAGGGCGGCTAGACGTCTGCGTTCTCTCTGCTACTACTGGTGCTGGCTGCGACTGATTGATGAGTACAAGACAAGACACGCTCCGATACCCGTGCAAAGGTTTTTTACACAACCTCCCACTACGGTCCCAAAGTGGAGGGGCAAATGGTTGACCAATGATGAGGTCAATGCCGTCAACTTCCCTCCTTAGCTCGACCATTGAGCACTTTTTCCCTACTGTCAGCGCTCTAAATCCCTGGTCGATGCATCTGTCTGGTTTCTTAACCTGAAACTTGCCGTCCTCATTTCATAATTAACAAATGTTTAACTTATGAGCCAAGCAAACAACTGCGTTCACTACACCTCCCCACCCTCAACACGTTTTGGCTCCACTCCAAAACACATCTTTAAGCATAATTTACGTTCTCATCTGTACATACAAATTTTCTTAAAAGCTGATTTCAAATTTTCCTTAAAAGTAAACACAATTTCTGTTCATTGAGTACATTTCCTTGGTACATGTTCTGTCCTGATTTTAACTAAGATGCTATGTGTGTGTGTGTGTTACATTCTGTGAATCTACATGTTATAATGTATATAATTTAATTAGTGTTCTTCTGTGTATCAAAATTACTCTTTTCTCTCTTATTGTGCGTTGCGGTGTTTGGCTTGTACACCCTAAATGATTATATTTGTTTAAATGGAAGCGATCGCAACAGACGAAAGCGTTCCCTCGTATAAGCGATATTGTTCAATTCCGCCACCTGGTCTGGCTAGCGCTGAGCCGTGCACTTGACTCATCGCTGACGAGACTCGAGATCGTCCTTCCATCTGTCAGCAGGGCTCTTGCTCCCGCTAGTAGAATCTAGAACACTCGTAGTGTAAAATTAGCACAGAATACTTTTTAACTTATTACAACAACAGAACATTTTACGAACTCATTTTTAAGTCTTCTACAACAATAAATTTCCATATTTCTTTCTTTTATTACTACAGACAGTCAATGTTTGTTTAGTATTTATTTTATCGGTTTTAAGCAACTAATAGTATGAACATTCATTATCATAGACACCCACAATAACATTTATTCACGATTAGTCTGAACACACAGTAATGTATGACAGGCATTCATCTTGTAATACATCTCGTATCTGTTACATATTCTCTGCCAATTCTTATTTTTCTCTCTTCATAATATAAGGTAACGACTGTTACAGAATTATCTTACCAGCTCTCTGATAATTAAACTTCCCTTAATTTTTTCATTAAATCTCCGCACCTTTTCGCTATTACTCTGGAGTACAGTTTACAGAATATTACCTCGATATTGCATTGATTACTCACATTTACTTTTACAGTATTCCTTCAATACTTAATGTTATTGCGATCTTTTTTTTTTTACTCTCTGTTGGCTATGACCTCTAAATATCGCGACTTGTTCTTCCTGATTTAATTTATTTACCTATTTTACATTTGCTCAAAATTATTTTTTTTTTCCTACAGCATTTTAACCTTTAATTATAGTTCTGCTTACTCTCAATCTATCACACGGCAGTTGTGAATTGAAAATACATCCTCCATAACAGTACTTACAATATTTCCGTTTCACCAGAATTTCTACCAATTAATCCCTGTTCTACGTATATAATCCCGTTTAACATTTTCTCACTCGTATTTACATCTTGCTTATTAAAGACTTATTTATTATTATTATTTTAATTTTACTTTTGCTATTCCTTATCCTTGTTACTTATATATGATATTTATTATGCTACAGATGATTTAACAGGTATATACATTGTTTCACGGTTTACCTTTGTAGTATTCCCGTGTTAACTCATTTGCTTCTCTTCCACCTCTACTTACAAGAATACATAGAATTTTTGCCCCGCCTGGCGGTTTGCAACCCGCCACAACAATTTGACCGCGTTAAGCATTCTTAGCAGAGATGATTTCGCTGACCTCACTTGCACAGCAATTCTACAATCTTCGTATTTCCACAGGTTAAGTTCCGTTCACGATGACCCAGCATAATTTTGTTTTTATGTTGACGAAACTTCCCTAGAATCGCTACCTACGGCACTGAAGTGTCGCACTCGCGTACACTACCTATTACGGAGTTCTCTGAATTTTTCTTAACACTTCCCTCGTGTACGAATTAATAATGACGGCTTCCTCAACCCTCACTGGTGGCTGGTTTCCGCTCAATTAGCATCTCACACCCGCACTTACTTTGTGGACTCCTTCTTACCCCCGGGATCCCCAACAATTTTTTCACTCCCCGGCGAATAAGTTCTCACGCGGCTCTTTCTCTGTCACCGCTTCGTCCAAACCCACTACCCCGTATTCTACAGTCTCATATTTGAGTGCACACACTGCATCGTCCGGGCTTCAACCAGGAACCTCCAATATTCCTGTCACAGAAGACATCGCTTGTACCTGTCCAGGTTAGTTCGCGACCTACCTACTGTTGCCTCACCAAACATTGCCCCGTCATCATAAGGACACCGCCGGTCACTAACGCAATGTTTCGTCATTTGGCGACCTCTAGTCACCTCCACTTATTACCAAGAATCCCTCTTCTTGGTAATAAATGAACTCTTCGCTGCGCTCCGAAGACCTCCCGTCTTCTTTAATTCCCTTTTGATGGCCCTCATTCCTCTTCCGGCAATCAGCTGGTAACGTCTTCTCAGACTGTTACGCTGATCGAAAAATTCCCCCTTCTACACAGTGCACTCGTTCCATTTTTGGTAAACTCCTCTTTATACATTACCAAATTTTACGCATTTTCCAATCGGAAAATATCGTGGAACACTCACAATGAACTGCACTCCTCCAGGACTTATCATGACGACCCCTTCGTCATCTCCTTTTTATTCTACCACATTAAATTATTGCATCTTTCCTCGACACAATTTCATGTACCACTTATTCTCTATGTATTTATTTCTCTCTCGTAGCACTCACAACCGTCCACTTAATCTGTCTCCTCGCTGATACGTATTATTGTTATATTTGTGCGTCGCTTACTGCTGCCCTCGTTAACTTATTTTAATTTATTTTACTGCCCTATGTTTGCGTTATGCCATGTTAAACTCCCTTTAAATTTGTTGATAATTCATTTAATATGCGCTGACTCGTATTCGCCCTTATTCACAGTTCTTAATCTCTTAATATCACATTGCACCATCTTATATTAAGTTTCGTATATAATAACATTATTTTTAAAACTACTTTGGCTCTTATATCATCATCATGACCAGTGACCTATGCAACTCGTAGACGATAATCTTTACCATAGTTGAACACTCTTCTAGTAGCATTTTAGTTACAAACACGCGATACTTCACGTTACTACAAATTCAAATTTCTTACTTCACGCTTTTTACGTTTTTTTAAAAAATTATATACACTGTATATTTCAATTTTTTTTAAATGCACTTAAGATTAGCTGTTACACTTTAGTCGTTCCTTCGTATTTCACGGCAACTAAATCTTTTTACTTATCTACGTCTAAATTTCTGATAGCTTACGATAATGCGTTCATTTCCTATGTTCAATTAACATGCTGATTTTTTTATTTGTGTTTTTATTTCCTCGCGAGTTTCACTTACTCCCTTGACCACTGTTTATTACTATTAATAGAGGAACTATTATGCTATTATGTACTTTTAACTGGACGAACTAATTCATCACTGCTAGTATGCATTAATTAGCTGTGGGTCTAATTCTGCATTAGTCATTCTAACACCCGATTACACTTTCTTTGTATACTATCTTTTAATCACCAATATGGAGTTGAAATATTATTTTATAAGAGTGCGGATCCTAATGGCTATTCATTAATAATTATAATCTTAACTAACAGATACTGCTTCACTGCATTCAATCACTGCTGAATTATTTTTTTACAATTCTACTGAACTCATAAAATGGTTATAATAATGAAATATTCTTTTACGCCTTACTTGTTTCACTAATTTGAACGTTCATATCCTAATTACTTACAGTATCGTGACATTACGAATTTTGGTAACTCACATCTTCCAAAATTATTCATTCAGGATTCCACAATTAACACATTTCCCTTATAACATTTCTGAATAGTTACATGATATTGATAAGGCACTGAATCGATGGCTTACTCAAGATTATGTAATAATCGCGTGCTTAATGACAAATATTTCAACAATTTACTGGCTGCTAGTATTACTGGCATCAATTTTCATGAAATTACCTTTCTACATTTATTTATAATACTCAGTTTTACCAACATTATGCACTATTGATCCTGCACTTAAATTAACAAAATTTACTTTAATAATTGTTCATTACCGATTTGCTTTCACCAGATTTACTCAGATATATTTTAATCTTATTATTCAAGCAACTGAAGATAGACTCATGATATAAAATTCAACGTCTTCACTTAACTTTCATGCAACTGCGCTGTAATCACTAGCGTTACACATCTTCTAAAAGATAATAACGCTTCATACTTTTCCTTAGCAACTTCATGTGACAAAATCATTATATGGGCATGAACAATTTTTTAATTTAGAGCTTCTTTGAGGCATTGCTACTTAGATCTTGCGATATTTCTCCCGCGCCTATTGCTTGCGTCACTTACGTCAGAATCGTGGCCTCCTTAGGATCTGCTGACAACGGTTTGCTCGCCAATTCTCGCTGTCGCTGCGTCAACATGTTGCCATTCACCTGCGTGCTGACTGTTGTTTTGCAGACGCTGCTTCGCTGCCCTGCACCCTCGGAACCTCTGATATTACGCTAGCTCTTCTGTGGCTCTACCATATGGCTGGAACATGGCCTAATTCTGCTTGCATATTTTCTCTTTAATTACCACTACATACCAAGCAGTAACGTCTATTCTTGACGTAAGGGCTGTGCTTCCACAGAAGTACACCAGCGCTGAAGTCACCTACTGATGACGAATACTCCTCGATGACCTATAATACTCTCACAACGACGATATTGCTACAACAATTGACCCCGGTGTGCTGGTGGTCGTTAACCCCACATCTGAACAACACTGTAGTGCCTCCACCTGGACACCGGTAAACCTATGGGAACCTGTGGCGAACCTGGCAGTAGGCCGAGTGGAGACTTGGTCAGATTCGATGAGAGGAATGAGCGAATGGGTAAGGATCGATCATACAAGTCGATCTGGGATCGGAGTGAGACATTCGTGGTAGGATCATCAGGATGAATGATTTCATAAACATGTACTATGTACACTATTTACTATCATGACTATACAAAATATACAAATGGTATGCATTGAGACTACTGCTGAATACTGATAACAATGTAAGGTGCTATTGCGCTACCTTCCAACATCACGATATGACGTAACTGAATAATGAAAATAGGTTGATTATTATAACTGCATGAGTGTGACATTTACTTTGAGGACAGCAAGAACTTCTGCGACTGTGGATGATTATCTAGTCCAGAAATCCCCCAACTATAGACATTGTGGAGGAGCCTAGCTCCCTATCTATGATTCAGCGATGACTTTCCACGTCCAACCATACCCTACAGCAGAACCAATCTGTTATTCGCTGTCCATCTCTTCGCGTGTGGCCCCACCCCGCGGCCAAGGCCGTCGGAGGGCGGCTAGACGTCTGCGTTCTCTCTGCTACTACTGGTGCTGGCTGCGACTGATTGATGAGTACAAGAAAAGACACGCTCCGATACCCTTGCAAAAGTTTTTTACTCAACCTCCCACTACGGTCCCAAAGTGGAGGGGCAAATGGTTGACCAATGATGAGGTCAATGCCGTAATCTATCCTCCTTAGCGCGACCATTGCGCACTTTTTCCCTACTGTCAGCGCTCTAAATCCCCGGTCGATGCATCTGTCTGGTTTCTTAACATGAAACTTGCTGTCCTCTTTTCAAAATTAACAGAGATTTTAAGTAACTGGTTCAGTGAAACCATTATGGACAATGAATCAGAAACAGGAGGGTCTAATTCGGAGAACGAGCTTCACAACACAATTAGAAATGACGATAGTAAAAAATTTGATATCCATCCTGAGGAAATCATGAAGGAAATAAGAAAGCTGAAAAAAAATGGGGCTGGTGAAGATAATATTACTACAGACATCTTAAAGAAAGCCGGATGTGACATTGTACCTTATCTTGAAATATTTTTTAATCTGAGTCTAGACACTTGCTGCTTACCACAGGACTGGAAAAGTGCAATAGTAGAACCGGTACATAAGGGAGGGTTGAGAAATAGAGTTGAGAATTACAGGCCAATCAATTTGACATCAATGGTAGGTAAATTAATGGAAAGATTGATATGCAACCACATCAGAAGTATATGTGAGGAACGTAAGTGGTTTTCAAGCAGGCAACATGGGTTCAGGCAAGGATACTCATGTGAATCTCAGTTGGTGGGATATATGCAAGATATATCAGACGAAATTGACACGGGAGGCCAGATTGATAGTGTAGCACTAGATCTGTCATAGGCGTTTGACAGAGTGAGCCATAAAATGGTAGTAAATAGGGTGAAAACTATTTAAGTGGATGAGAAAGTCATTTGCTGGGTAGAAGAATTTTTAAAAGGTGGAAAACAGAAAGTTAGGGTAGGAAAAGTAGTATCAAAAGAAGTGGTAGTAAAAATGGGTGTGCCACAGGGTAGCGTATTGGGACCATTGATATTCATTTTTCTAATGAATAATTGTGTTGATTGTTTACTATCTGAAATTAGATTGTTTGCAGATGACATAATGCTGTATAAAAAATCAAAACGATAGAGGATTGTAAACAGTTGCAGGGTGATCTGGACAGGATATCTAATTGGGTTGGTAAACATGGAATGAAGATAAATGCAAAGAAGAGTCAGCTTATTAGATACACAAATAAAAAACAAAAGGTTAATTATGAATATAAGGTGGGGAAAGAATTGCTTGCTGAAGACTTGAAATGTAAATATCTTTGAATTACTTTTGATAACAAACTTAACTGGGCAGGACACATAGGACAGGTGGTAGGAAAAGGTTTCAAAGTTTTGCACTTGTTGGAGAGAGTGATGAGGGGATGTACGAGAGAAGTCAAGGAATTGGGTTACAAAACTTTGGTCAGACCATTGCTCGAATATGGTAGTGTAGTATGGGACCCTGATTTTACGTATCAAATACAGGAGTTGGAGAGGGTGCAAAAAAGGGCTGCTATATTTGTTTCTGGAAATTATCGCAGAATGCAATCAGTGACGGATATGATAAAGGAGCTAGAATGGGATTCATTGCAAGACAGGAGGAAGATGAGGAGGGTCATGGGAGTGTACAGGGCATATACTGGCGATGAGGCATGGAAAGATATTGCAATAGGTATGAAAAGTAGTGCATGGAAGGGTAAAGATGACCATGACCACAAGCTGGCATTCGATTTCAGGCACAAGGGTGTAGGAAGATCCTCTTTTATGTAAGGGTGTCAGGGATTGGAATGAGTTACCAAGAGAAATGAAGAATAATTTACCGACTACTTTGAAAGAATTTAAAGATAAAATTTGTAGAGGGCAAATGTAGGTAGGTGCAGGATAGGGGGAAGATGGGTGTGTATGGAAATTGCCACCGGAGCCTGTGCTCCATTGCAATTAAATTAAATTAAATTAAATTAAATGTGTATCTTATGAGCCAAGCGAACAACAGCGTTCGCTACAAAGGTACGAAATTTTAGACAACATTTTTGTCATTTTAATTACGTATATCGAGGCTCCTAATTGCCCGATTTGAACCGGACGACTTCGATTTGACGGGAAATTTTTCCTTGTTTCAAATGATAAGTGTTTCATCGAGATCGGACGAAAACTGGATTTGTATGAAGAACAAACACACAAAGAAACATACTTGTCGCATCCATCCGGGAAAGATCAGGAATCGGGCGGGTTGAATGGAGTACCCGGTTAGAGGCAGATTGCTTGTCAGCGAAGGTAGGCTGTGGATATCCCTCGGACAGTGGAGAGTAACTACGACAACACAGCGAATACAAGGATCCGGATTATTAGACTCAGTCTCGCAATACACTGTAACAGATAACGGAGTGATGTCGCCTCGGCGGTCAAGCAAGAAGAGGCCTCCGTGTGCTGTGCGCCACCTTTAAGTAGCCCCTCGTAGATGTCGCTGCGGCGCTGCTCGCTGCGTCTGTGGCACTGCCCGCAGCATCTGTGGCGCCCTCTAGCAGCTAGCCCCATACTCAGGTCCGACACGGCCATCCTGCTGAGACAGCCGTCCCTGGCTGTCGCTCATGGGCTCCGGGTGTAACTTGTCGGAGCTAGAAATGAAGAAGAAAAAAATGATTGGCCATGGCCTTATGAAGGAATCATCCTGGTATTCGCGTGGAGTGATTTCGGGAAACCATGGCAACCGTAATCAGGCTGGTAGTTGGTTGTTGCAATGGAGTCTTCAAAAATGCCTGTCTCAGGCGGTGCTCTGTTGGTTTCCTTGTGATCCCGGAAGGGTTTGTAGGAACCGTTATGGCTGTTTGGTTGCTCGGCTTGGTGAGGCTGGTTTGGCGTTGCTTCGCGGCCGTCTCCTTATCACAGCATCCATCGAATGTGTGAAGAGTCTGTAAACAAAAGATGGTTTACCGCAGTATGTTCGGCTATCCTGACTTAAGGAACAATTTTGTTGATTGACATTATCAAAGTAATGAGGAAAAAACTAAGATAATCCAGGTTTAATGTATGCCTTTCAGATTTAACAGGGAAAAATATGTACTTTCTTAACATCAAAGCAAGTTTTTAGAAACTCATTTTCTTCCTGGCGAAATCCCAGGGAGACACTAACTTTAACAAATTTCTTTCCAAGCCTTACAAAAGAACGAAATTTCCTGATAGGACCATCTATAGATTTTCTTGTAGTGATGTCTGATGACAGTAAAGTTTCATGGTGCCAGATTATAAAATACACTCTTCAGGGCAAGGTCCAAATAAAATCATAAAATTTGTTCTTCAGGGCGAGGTCCGGTACAGTGTAACAACATTTACTCTGATGCGAGGTCCGGTACAATGTAACAACATTTACTCTGATGCGAGGTCCGGTACAATGTAACAACATTTACTCTGATGCGAGGCGATGTTGCCACTGTTGTCCTTGCCAAGTACACAACTTTGGACTGTCAGCAAGGTACACAACTTTGGACTGTCGGCAAGGTACACAACTTTGGACTGTCGGCAAGGTACACAACTTTGGACTGTCGGCAAGGTACACAACTTTGGAATCTCAACGAAGTACACAACTTCGGAAACTCAACGAAGTACACAACTTCGGAATCTCAACGAAGTACACAACTTCGGAATCTCAACGAAGTACACAACTTCGGAATCTCAACGAAGTACACAACTTCGGAATCTCAACGAAGTACACAACTTCGGAATCTCAACGAAGTACACAACTTCGGAACCTCAACGAAGTACACAACTTCGGAACCTCAACGAAGTACACAACTTCGGAATCTCAACGAAGTACACAACTTCGGAATCTCAACGAAGTACACAACTTCGGAATCTCAACGAAGTACACAACTTCGGAATCTCAACGAAGTACACAACTTTGGAATCTCAACAAAGTACACAACTTTGGAATCTCCCTGCTGAGGTTGGTCGGCGTGGTGGTTGGGTAGGGGAGGCGGTGGTCGGTGTTCCTTTTTTGTTTGTTTACTTGTCAGTCTCTTGAAGTGGTTGTTGTTGGGGCATGCTTCGCGTGCGGTCATGGGCGTACTTGTACGTTCGGTTTGAGTTTGGTGCCTTGAGCTTGTATCTTTCGTTGTCTAGCACTTCAGTGATTTTGAATGGTCCTCGAAATTTTGGGTCTAGTTTGGTTTGGTTTCTCTCTTCGTTTTGGAGTAGGACAAAATCTACCTTTTTTTTGTCTTGCGAATTGTGCTTTGGTGCTGTCGAAACGGGCTTTGTCGTAGTTTGCTTGTTTCTTTGTGATTTGGAGTGCTCTTTCTCTGGTTTGATTTATGTCTATTGGCTGTTCGATATCGGTGCTCGCCATTAGTCCTAGGGGTCTGGCTGCTTTTCCGATCATTAACTCTAGTGGTGACGCTCGCGTAGTGCGGCAAATAGTGGAGTTTATTGCTAGATGTATTTCTCCAAGGCGTTCTGTCCAGTTGTCTCCGTCTGTTTTGATGGCAAGGTCAAACATGGACTGAAAAGTTTGTGTTCCTTTTAAGAGATATTGGTTGAACCATCGTTCCACCTTGGGTCGTGTGGGAAACGTTTTTTTTTTTTTTTTTTTTTTTTTTTTTTTTTTTTTTTTTTTTTTTTTTTGAAAAAGAAGGACTTTGCTCCTGTTGGTGTCCTGCTAAAGTTTCGCTCTAGGCGCTATTAATGATCAGATGTTTTAGTTCGACATGAACAGCTACTGCTGAAAAATGAATCCCGATGGTGAAGACTCACTAGTAATGCATGCGTTATATTGCTGTGTGTTACCTTTGTGCCGGATATGTGGAGTGCAGAGATGAAAGGTGAGGAAACTAATTGTGCGGCTGGGTGGGTAGAGAAGATAATGACCCTTACTGTTTGGTTTTTGAATTACTTGTGATTTTGTTTGAATGGTTGAGTAATACGAATTTTGCATCTTTTGGAACGTGCCTGCTGTCGAGATTTTCGGACGCATATCGGCTTTGAACTTTTAGACTTGCGGGTGTTATACTCTGCGGGTAGCCAATTGTCTAACAAAGTTGGTTTTCCGTGGCATGCAGCGGTAGTTGTTTGTTAGTAGCGGCGCGGCTGTTCCGGGTACGGAGGTCAACATGTGCCATCCGTTTTCCTTCCTGGTGCTGTAAGTTCAAATCGAAGGCCTGCAGGTACGCTTGCTCTGTTTACGGATTTCCTTGTCCTTTTGCTAGTCTAGCGTATTCGTGTTTCTTCCTGCGAGTGTGGCCATAACTTGGTAAACTGGGGTATGAATTGTCGAAATTTAAAGCACTATAAACTGTCGCAGTTGCGTGATCCATATGGTGGAGGAGGAAGTTGATATGTGCGCTCGGGTATTCTGTTTAGGTTGGGTCAAACGATTCGATCTGTTGTGACAAATCCTAAGCATTCAATATGGCTTTTAAGAAATGTGTATCTGGCTGTATTAAAGAAACTAGCGGCGATTTCGATTTTTAGCCCGTCTTTTAGACCTTCGAATCATGTCAAGGTTGGATGAAAAAGTCGTCAATATTTGTTATTGCTATCGTATACGCTACTCTGGGCCTAAAGCGTTTACGTCCATCCTTTGAAAACTGCGGCTGCAGTCGGATGATTTTTCTTTTTTGGTGAGTGCTCTGTTGCAGGTTTTTGATGGTAGTCACTTAGAATATAAAAAAACAACAATTTAACTCTTTGCTATATGGTCTTCAATTGGAAGGCAATAGGAATTCATCTGTGATGGTATTGTCATTGAACTGACTATTTTATAGTAATGTGCTGTCGGAACAGATGGTTTTGGACCAGTAATACGGGCCTTAACGTAAGGCGAAGTTCACGCCGTTATGTTTGCGTTTAATAGTTCTGATACTTTCTGCCTTGCGGTCTATTTTGTTGCTTAGTGCCATTTTATGAGGCCGAAACGACTATGCGAATCGCTTGTGCGATACGCCCATGATAACGCCTCGTCCATTATCCGTGAAGAGTGTAGAACGCAAGCAATTTAGCGAGGGTGGGCAATATTAGGGTGGGACATCTTATTATTTTGGTGGTGGTTAGATTGGTCGGATTCCCACAATTTGCTACGTCCAAGCGCTTATCGGCTTCTGCTAAAGGTGACTAGTTGACCTAGCGTCGATTCCTTGTTAAAAGATTTCTTGCCCTGCTAATATCTTGTTTACTAGCTCGTGGTTAGAAAGCGCATTGAAAAACGTGTCTACGATCATAACATCTTTGCCTGGCTCGAGATCTGGCAGTTAGCGCGCGTCGCATCCAAACATAGCGACACCAAGGTCAGGAGTATCCATTTTCCAGCCAATTTGATGTCACTACATTTTGGCATGGAGGGGGGGGGGGGGTCGTTCAAATTCGAGGCCATAGTAAAATGGAAGAGACTAACCGTTGTTACTCAGCCTTACACCTCGCAGCTCCTGGTGGACCTGTTGACCCGTTTGTAGGCGGTGACGGGGGCAGCTGCTCCGCTGGCTCTCCATCAAGTGCCTGCTATCATTGGCACTGTGCTGTCCGATGGCCGCTGCGTCCGCGAAAGTAGCTGGGTGCTTGGCTGTCCATTGGCTCTGGTTCTGCTGCTCTGCTCGGGTTTGAGAATTCTCGGCCTTTCGTCGATCGGTGAAGCTGTTTTCCCCAACACTTCCATTACGGTAGGAGGCATCCGGTGGTATTCAGAACAGTACTATGCGCCTACTGTTGCGCGTGTCCGAAGTCAGCTTCCTCTTCCGGCATGTGGTTGCTTGTAGTACTCGAATCGGCAAGTCTCTAGTAGTTTCCCTGTTGTATGCTGTCTGTTGCGATTGGGTTAGGTTGGCCACAATATTAGCCAAGGCTATTTTAACATCGGCGAAATCCAGCGAGCGTGGTCTCGATGTTTAGGCTGCGTGTTCCTCGTCGGTGCTCGGTTGCCTTTGCTGACTAGTGTTCAATGTTGTGGTGGCGCTTTTCACTTGGTCGTATCTTGGGGGGAAGAACTCCTTGAAATGCGTCTACGTGATACCCGCGAAGACTGCTGATCTCTGGAGTGGGTGGCGGATTGCAGCACTTGAAGCAGTCGTTTGCTTACGCGAGTATGGTAGTTCGCTGCCAGATGTGGGCGGCTTTATCGCCGCGATGACTTCCGTCGGGTTTAGCTGCTTGGCATCCCACAAGGCTCGAAATGATGCTGCACTGGGCTGTGCCATCCCGCAGCTCTCTCCAGTCCGCGGGCGATCCCACTTCTGATGTTGGATCCATCCGGGAAAGATCAGGAATCGGGCGGGTTGAATGGAGTACCCGGTTAGAGGCAGATGGCTCGTCAGCGAAGGTAGGCTGTGGATATCCCTCGGACAGTGGAGAGTAACTACGACAACACAGCGGATACAAGGATCCGGTTTATTAGACTCAGTCTCGCAATACACAGTAACAGATAACGGAGTGATGTCGCCTCGGCGGTCAAGCAAGAAGAGGCCTCTGTGTGCTGTGCGCCGCCTTTAAGTAGCCCCTCGTAGATGTCGCTGCGGCGCTGCTCGCTGCGTCTGTGGCGCTGCCCGCTGCATCTGTGGCGCCCTCTAGCAGCTAGCCCCATACTCAGGTCCGACATACTCAATTTATTTTTATATATATAAATATATATGTATATATAAAAATTTGTTGAGGTAACTTAAGAATCGATAAATGTATCATTTAGTAGCAAATAACCTCAAGAAGTTTGATGCACGTAATGCATCAGTACACTATTCTGCCACCAGGAGTGCCAGTGCAGTTAACAGTTAAAATGGCTACTTTCACTAGTGTGGAATGTGCTCACTGTGTGTTTTGGTTTCATGAAGCGAGCTCTGCAACAACTGTTCAGCGTAAATTTCGCACCAAATACGCTAAAGAACCTCCAAGCAGAATGTGTGGCAGCGAAAATCTACATGCAAGCCTGGAACACATTCGTGACAGTCCCAAAGTTAATGTGTTTTGTTCCCTTTGCAAACTGAAAGTGTATGGTCCTTAATATAATATAATATTTGATTGATAAAATTACAATGGAGCCCATGCTCCAGTGGCAATCTCCCTCCACACCCTTCAATTAATTTTTACTTTAAATTTTTTCAGTGTTTTTGGTAAATTATTCATCAACTCTCTTGGCAATTTATTCCAATCCCTTACACACTTTTGTACGAAGAAAAAAAAACTCCACACCTTAAGCCTGAAATCAATTGCCAGCTTGTGATCATTGTCATCATTAGCCTTCCATTCAAATCTTTCCATACTTCAACGCCAATATAGGTCTTGAACACACAGATGATTCTCTTCAATCCCACTTCTATCATCCAATGAATCCCACTCCTGCTCCTTTATCATATTAGTTACCGATTGTGTTTTGCAATAATTTCCAAAGACAAATCTGGCAACCCTTCTCTACACTCACTCCAACTCCTGTATTTGATACCCAAAATGTGACTCCCATGCTACATCATCATATAAAAGCAGTGGTCTGACCAAAGTTTTGTACCCAAATTCACTTACTGCTCTAGTGCATCCCCTCAATACTCTTTCCTACAGGAGAAGGACTTTCAACCCTTTCTCTACTACCTGTCCCATGTGTCCTGCCCAGTTAAGTATGCTATCAAATAATCTGCTAAGGGATTTACATTTCGAATCTTCAATAAGTAGCTCCTTCCCCACATTTCAATCATAATGAACCTTAAGCTTTTTATTTGTGTACCTAATAAGCTGGCTCTTCTTTGCATTTATCTTCATCCCATTTTGACTCAACCAGTTAGTTATCCTATCTAGATCACCCTGCAGCTGTCTACAGTCTCCTATTGTTTTGATCCTTTTATATAACACTAGCTGGTACCCTCGACTTCGTTCGTGTTTGTAAAGAATTATGATTGACAGCTACCGACATCTAACCACCATAGAGCACGATGGGAGACGCGATGCTATTACCATACACAAACGCCAGTCATCTGCGCTATGTAGTTCAGGCAGCAAAGTAAAATATACGGACACACATGTCTTTGGTCGAAATACGAAAATATCCTTGATCAACCAATTTCAACCACAATACCTGCCACACTTTCACAGTTACAGAAATTCGGGCAACGTTGTGATCGTTGTGTGCTACTACCAAACTTCAAACACCAGTGATCTGCGCTAGATAGTTTTGGCTGAAAAATGATACACCGTGCACATACGTTTTTGGTTGAAATATGAAAGTGCCGCAGGTCGACCACTTTCAACCACCATATCTCCCAAACCCCCCATAGCTACCGACATCTAACCACAAAAGTACACGATAGAAGACACGATACCACTACTACACACAAACACCATTGGTCTATGCTATGTAACAGTGGCAGCAGAGTGACATATATGGAGACACATGTCTTTGGTCGAAACGCGAAAATATCCTTGATCGGCCAATTTCAACCACCATATCTCCCACACTACCACAGTTACCGAAATTCGGCCATCGACGGGTGACTCTGTGCTACTACCAAACACAAACACCAGTGATCTTCGCTAGATAGTTTTGGCTGAACAGTGATACACCATGACACATACGTTTTTGGTAAAAATAGGAAAGTGCCGCAGGTCGATCACTTTCAACCACCATATCTCCCAAACCCTCCATAGCTACCGACATCTAACCACCAAAGTAGACGATAGGAGAGACGATCCCACTACCACACACAATCACCATTGGTCTATGCTATGTAGTTGTGGCAGCAGAGTGACATATACAGAGACACATGTCTTTGGTCGAAATATGAAAATTTCCTTGATCGGCTAATTTCAACCACCATATCTCCCACACTACCACAGTTACCGAAATTCGGCCAACGTTGTTATCAACGAGTGACTCTGTGCTACCACCAGATACAAACACCAGTGATCTGAGCCAAACAGTTTTGGCTGAAAAGAGATACACCATGACACATACGTTTTTGGTAAAAAATATGAAAATGCCGCAGGATCGACCACCCACCATTTCTCCCAAACTCCCATAGCTACCGACATCCAACCACCAAAGTACACGATAGAGACACGATACCACTACCACACACAAACACCATAGGTCTATGCTATGTAGTTGTGGCAGCAGAGTGACACATATGGAGACACATGTCTTTGGTCGAAATACGAAAATGCCCTGCATCGACCACTTTTAACCATCATATCTCCCACATCCCCACAGCTATCGAAATTCGGCCAACGTTGTGCATGACAGGAAACTCCACGCTTCTTCCACACACAAATGCCAGTGGTCTGTGCTAGGTAGTGGTGGCGGATAAGTGAAATATAGGAAAACACACGTCTATATTTATATATACGAGGGTGGCCTGAAAAGTTTCCAACCTCAACGTGAAGATGGCGGCACTTGTAAATAAAAGCTAGTGAATTTCGTTTTTTATCTGTTGAAAGTTACTCACCAAAGTTTCAGCCATTTTGGACGCACAGTTGTTTGAGTGAGTTCATGTGAGTTTTTTTTTGTGAAAATGGACAAAATCGAGTATCGAGCTGTCATTAAATATTTGTTTTTGAAAGGCAATACGCCTACGCAAATCAAAGATGAGTTGGATTCTGTGTATGGGGACTCTGCACCATCACTTACCACAGTGAAATTTTGGGCAGCTGAATTTAAACGTGGCCGTAAGAGCTTGGGAGACGATGAACATCGACAAAGTTCACCAATTGGTGCTAGACGACTGCCGAATTAAAGCGAGAGAGATAGCAGAGGTTATGAACATTTCAAAAGAACGTGTTTGTTACATATTAAATCAACATTTAGGTATGAGAAAGCTGTCCGCTCGTTGGGTGCCGCGTTTGCTCACATTAGACCAAAAACGTGTTCGAATGAACATTTCCAACGCTCTGTTGGCGCAGTTTAGAAGCAATAAATCCGAGTTTTGGCGCTGATTAATTACTGTAGATGTACCTTGGATACACCATTATACGCCCGAAACAAAAATACAGTCCAAACAGTGGACTGCAAAGGGGGAAGCAGCTCCAAAAAAAAAAAAAAAAAGCAGAAACTGTTGTTTCGGCTGGGAAAGTGCTGGCAACTGTTTTTTGGGAGAGTCATGGAGTTATTTTAATCGATTACCTTCAAAAAAGAAAAACCTTTACAGGAGCATACTACGCATCATTACTTGACAAGCTGAAGGCAGAACTTGCGGAAAAACGGCCACATTTGCAGAAAAAGAAAATCCTGTTTAACCAAGACAACGCACCGTCTCACACCTCAGCGGTTGCCATGGCGAAAATTAACGAATTACGGTTTGAACTGCTTGACTGTCCGCTTTACTCACCAGATCTGGCCCCAAACGACTTCTTTTTCTTCCCTCACCTAAAAATTGCGCTCGGAGGACAGATTTTTCGTCAAATGAAGAGGCAACCTTCATGAACAATTATTTTGCAGAGAAAAACGCCGAGTACTATTTGGACGGGTTACAGAGATGGGAGCATCGCTGGAAGAAGTGTGTAGAGTTACAAGAAGACTATGTTGAAAAATAAAAAATAAAAAAATCAGAAAAAATATCTTGTATCTTTGTTAGGTCGGAAACTTTTCAGACCACCCTCGTATATAAGATTATGTCGTCTACAAACAATCTAACTTCTGACAGTTAATCACTAACACAATCATTCATTAGAATAACGAATAGCAATGGTACCAATTGACTACCCTGTGGGACTCACTTGTCTACTCCTACTTCTTTTGATACAGCATTTTCTACCCTAACTTTTTGCTTTCTACCTTTTAGGAATTATTCTACCCTGCAAATAACCCTTTTATCAACTCCAATAGTTTTTACCTTATTTAGCATCATTTTATAGCTCACTGTGTCAAAGGCCTTTGAAAGGTCTAGTGCTACACTATCAACTTGACCTCCCCAGTCCATTGCATCAGAAATATCTTGCACATAACCTACTAACTGAGATTCGCATGAATATCCTTGTCAAAACCATGTTGCCAACTTGAAAACCACTTACGTTCCTCACAACTGATATGGTTGCATATTAACCTCTCCATTAATTTACCTACCACTGATGTCAAGCTGATTTTTACCCTATTTTTCACCCCTCCTTTTCGACCAGAACTACTAGACATTTGTAGTAATATTATGCACACCTGCCATTTTATGTTTTCTTAGATTCCTTTGTTCCTACATTACATCTTCATATCTGATTTCAAATTTTCTAATCTGCTCATTTTCAACTGTGGGGATAGGCTCATTTTCTGAATTATTGTCGTTAATGGTCTCACTGAACCAGTTACTCAATAACTCTGCCTTTTTTAAATCCTCAGTCACTTCTTCTCCATCCTTATATATAATTTTCTCAGAACCCTCTCTTCCCCTCAGGTTCCTGATATAACTAAAGAAATTTCTAGGTGCTTGATTCAAACATCCCCCTGCACCAGTTATATTCATCATAAACTCATCCTTAGACAGTTTCTTTAACATTATTAATCCATTGGTTAGGTGTTTCAAGAACTTCTCACTGCCTTGTTGTTTCTTAACTCTGTTATGTTCTCATTACACCAAACTCTTTAATCTCCTCACTTCCCTGTTATAGTATATAGGTTCTGTACTTCTCTTTATTTTCTGTTTTGGAATAAATTATTTCCTTGAACTCTTCCAACTTCATCTCTACTGTACTTGTGTCATTTTCCATTTAATAAAATTAACCCTGAAATATCTTTTCATTTCCAAGTACTGCTCCAGTATAATTTCATGATTGTGATTGTGTAACTGTATGTTTCCGATATGAAATAATCATAATAATTTCCAAAACTTGTGCCTTTTTATAATTTGTATCTATTTGCCGCTTCAATACCGGTCAATGGTTTACTGAATCCACTTATATGCATCAGAACTACATTGTGATCACTTATTCCTTCAGTTACTTGACAGCCAATAAGGTTATCATCAGGCTTTATTAGAAAGATATCCAACATGTTTGGTCCCCTTGTTTTCTGCTCTACCACCTGTGTAAAGTCTCCTTCCCTTACTATGGTATTTGGATATCTCTGTTCCTTTGTGTTATTAATCTTATTTCCTACCCAGTTGACTGCTAAGTTCAAATCCTCACCAGTAATGACCATTCTATGATCTCTGAATGTGAATAGTTTCTCCCCAAGATCATCATCTTTTTCATTCATACTTCCACTATGGTATGCACAGTCTACACCCTGACTTTTTCTTTTTTATTTCCCCAGAAGTCTACCCCAAGTAACTCATGGGCATGATCTCTGAACACCAGTGAACTGTAGTAGTCTTTGCTGACCAGTATGAATACCCCTCCCCCAGTTGCTCTTCTATCTCTAATTCTTTTTTTTTTTAGCTCTACAAAATGGCCAGGCGACAATGGACGTATTCATGGCTTCATGGCCTGGGTACTTTTGACCCACTTACCCCCCCCCCCCCCCCCCAATGCCGGCCCTGCTCTACAGTACACTCTTATACCATCAGGAAAAACCTCATTGTCTAATACTCCTTCTTTTAACCAGGTCTCTACCCCTATAACTGCTTGAGGTTCATGTATCTCTATTAGGTTGGCAAACTCCATTACTTTGTTAACTATACTTCAACAGTTTACCAGTGACACTCTTACCACTGGCTTTGTGATATTTTCAACACTAACATTTGGTTTCCTGCATCTGCATCCCTCTGTTACTGTTTCAAAAGCAACTTGTATTTCTTTAGTATTACTGTTTTTTCTAACTATGATCTACACTCAGTATGGCTTTGATGACCTTTCTCCTCACCAGCAGCCCTTAATATAAAAAAGGAACAGTCCTCACCCCGTCATCACTGGAAGTGGGCTCCCTTACAGCTTTAGCTAACAACTCAGGAAGTACCCCCATTGCCCTTCCTATTTAGGTGTAGGCCATGCGTACTGAAACCCCATCTAATAATGATCTGAACAGGCTCAAACCCCATGACAGAAGTAATGATGTTCCCAAGCAGTACCTCCGTTTCCTCATTTACCAACCTCACAGCATGGTTCAATTGTGGCTAGTAATTTCTTCTTCATGGAGAAAACCGTTACTGGTATTGTGTATCTGGATATGCTTAAAAACACCGAGTCTGCTGGGTGAATGGTTAAAATTCTGGGCTCGTATTCAAGAGGATGCCGGTTTGAATTTCCATCTGGACATCCAGATTTTGGTTTTCCATGGTTTCCCCAAATCACTTCAAGCAAATCCCAGGATTTGCATCAAAAATGCAAAAGCACTGATGCTGAGAATGGAGTTAAAAGAAATACAATAGACCACAAAATGTGAGTAGATTATAAGTTAGATAACAATTCATTCCACTGTACCAACCACAAGCATAACCTGCTTACAACTTTTGTACATAATTAACAGAAAAAACCCGCTGAAGATGCTTCTGCAAAAGAAGTGAAATGCGTACGGGAGACCAATAAATACAAAAAAAAAGATTTTGCTTTGACGTAATTTATTTATTAATAAAATCCCAGGATGTTTCCTTCAAAAAGGCCATAGCAAAATTCTTTCCCATTCCTTACCCCCCAGTTCCATCTCGCCTCTAATGACCTCGGTGTTGATGAGGCGTAAAGCCATAAATAAAAAAAAAATGTTTAAAAACTTTTTAATTCCACAGATTGACCAAGATGGGATGGTTTATTGCTAGCAAGACAGTGAACCACCTCATTTCCTCGATAATCGTATCCCAGGTCTGTAGCTCCCCAGACTTGGCAGCACTGGATTTATTTCTCTGGGGTTTCCTTAAAGATCGTGTGTACATTCCTCCCCTACCAAACAATTTGCCCAACCTGAAAAATAAAATCTATGCTGCTGTTGCACAAGTTACACCTGATTTTCTGCAACAAGTGTGGTAAGAAACTGATTACTGGTCAGACATTTGTTGCATGACAAATGGTAGGCACATCGAACCAAAATGACACTTGACAGTTTTATGTGAAACTTGTGGTTGTTTGCTACAAAATGACACATCTTCCAATTCTGTAAGTTCTCTGAATAACATTTCTATATCATTCCTAATTTGTGAAGTCCTTCTTGATATTTATATGCACTGAAGTGACAAAAGTCATAGAATACCTTCTAATATCGTATAGGACCCTTTTTGCCAAGCAAAGTGCTGTAACCTAATGAGATATTGCCTCAATAAGTTGTCCGAAGTTCCTTGAAGAAATATTTAGCCTTGATTAATTTACAACAGCCCATAACTGTGAAAGTGTTGAAAGTGAGGGGCATTGTACACAAACAGTCCATCAGATCAAGTGCCATATATCGTCCATTCAATTCATGCCTAGTGATCTAGGTGGCCAAAACATTTTCTGAAATTGTCCAAAATGTTACCCAAACCATTGAGCGATTTAGTCTGGTGTGATGGCACATTATCCTCCTGGAAAATTGCATCTTTACCAAGAAAATGTAGGCCATCAATGGCAGCAAATGGTCTCGAAGTAGTTTAACAAAATCATTTACAGTTAATGGTTGGTTCAGATTGAAAAGAGGCCCCAGTGCATGCCACGTTAACACAGCACTTACCACATGCCACCACCAGCTTGCACAGTGTGCACAACCTGAGCCCATGGACTCGTGAGGTCAGCACCACACAGTAGATCGTGTTGGCAACTGCGTTGTCAATAATGGGAGGTAATGATGGAAATTACATATTCACACATGATTCTGTGGATCAAGTAATGTTGAATTTAATGTTGTAGAAAAGATGGAATACAAAAACAATATTAGACATATAAGAGTGGATACGTGAATATCGGATATATCTTACAAAGAATTGTTTTGGCTGTAAAGGCACTGTCTAAATTACTTCAGCGTTTTTGTAAGCTATTCCCTTTGTAATTTATTCCAATCCCTGACACCCTTGCACACAAACGAAAATTTCGCCACTCTCTTATGCATAAAATCGAGTTCCATCTACCGAGCGTGGTGGTGTAACGGTTAGCATCACTCCAGGCGAATGCCGGGATGCTTCCTTCAAAAGGCCATGGTCTAATTCCTTCCCATTCCTTGTCCTCATCCTTTCCCGTCTCTAAAGACCTCGCTATTAAGATATGTTAAATAAAAAAATAGTTCCATCTTGCACTTATGGCCATCTTTTCCTTTCCATATACTACTCCTAATTTTTCAACCTATATGCCTACCACCTCCATCACCAACATATGCCTTGCATACTCCCAGCACTCTCTTCACACTCCTGCTGGTTTCTAATGACTCCCAATTCAGCTCCTTTACAATATCAGTACTGACTGGGCCCTGGGGTAATTTACACAAACAAATATAGCTGTTCTTCCTTACATTCCCTAGAACCCTTTCATTTGGTTCTCAAACTATGGATAAAACCACCATTATAGTCAAACAATGGTTTGACCAAAGTGTAGTAACCCAATACCCTCACTTCTCTGGTACATCCTCTCATCGCTCGCTCCAGTAAGCTGAAGGATTTTGTATCCTATTCCAACCTCCTGCCAAATGTTTCCTGGCCAATTGAGTTTATTATCAAATGTTATATCATGTTATTCCAATACTTTTACACTTCAACAAGTAATTCTGTTACCACCCTGTAATCATAATCAACCTTTAGTTTTTTTATCTGCCATCACAAGTTGGATACACAGAAGAAGAAAAAGAAAAATTTATACAAGACCTGGAAGGGGAAATTAAGGCAGGATAGGTTACCATAATAGAAGACTTAAATGCCAGAGTAGGTAAAGACAGAACAGGGTATGAAGTTATTATGGGAAGTCATGGTGTAGAACCAAGGAACAAAGAGGAAGAAAATCTTCTAGATTTTTGCCTACGGAACTCGTTAGTAGGGTTTTTTTTTTTTTTTTTTTTTTTTTTTTTTTTGCACGAGAAAAGAAATAGTCACATGTTTACCCAATATAACTGGGATGGGCAGAGTAGAAGCTTAATATTTTTTATTTATTTTTTTTATTCACAAAGAACAATTATACAATTTTAATATGGTATTGAGTACGCTCCGTGGTTCGGATTCCACGTTAAACTATAGGTCCCAGAGGAAAGGAACTGGCCGTCCTACCTCTGACACAATGGCTTAGAATGCCTCCTTCGGGAGGATCCAACCAACCTTCGAGTTGTGGACTAAGTTAAGTTTTATTGAGTATTATAAGACTGTTCTTGTGAATCCCACATAAGGTGAAACTTGTTTGTGGGCTTCAAGTCTTACATTATGGATATTTACAGTGATCTTAAGTCAATACAGTATATTAGGAATATAAAGACACAAGTCATACAATTATTATATAGATTAGTTCCATGTACACGGACATTGTAAAAATTGTTAGTAGTAAAGTAATATTTAAGACCTGCATGTTGTTTAAACCAAGTGATGAAAGTTTATTAATTCATTTAATAAGTGCTACTTATATAAAAGCCAAGTGGAAATATATTTATTATTTGGTTTATTGATAACATCTGCAGGTAATTTATTATAAATTCTTGGACCAAGGCAGCTTGGATGTCTTTGGTCTAGTAGAGTGTTTCGGCGAAGAATGTGTGCTCCATTTCTTATTTGCATTCTAGTGTTTAAGTGTAGGTCACTAGCGTTGAAGACTTTTATATTGGCATGTATGTACATGACCATTGTTTGAACAAATAGCTAAGGGACGTTGAGCAACATGCTTTGTTTATACTGATCACAAGTTGGAAAAGTGTATGGCTTTTTATACATCACTTTCAGAATGCAATTTTGGCATCTGTTGACCTGAGCCAAGTGTGTATCAAGTATCCCTCCCCAGCTGTTTATACCATATTGTAAGTGTGTTTTGACTAAGGTGAAATAAACAGCTCTTAATGCTTCGACTGGGAGAATGTTTCTTAGCCTATAAAATGCATAAATAAGCTTTTGTAGTTTAGCAACTAAGTTTAATGCATGACGATTCCAATGCAAATTACAGTCTATTTCTATGCCTAGATACATAATGTTTTTACATTTCTGTATTTTAATGCAGTTACATTTTGTGTGACTATTGCATGTGGGTTTGTGGAGTATCAGAGTTTGATAGTCCGGTGGGTGTGTTGTTACATTCTGTGTAAAGCAAACAAATTTGGTCTTGTTTTCATTTATAGTTAGAAGGTTTCGGTTTAACCATTGCTGAACAGTGTTTAGGCCTTCCTGAGCTGCATTGAAGCTATATTCCCAAGTGTTACCCGTAACAGTCACAACTGTGTCATCAGCATTTGAAGTGATTTTTGCACCAAGATTTAGTTCACAGAGGTCATTTATGTAAACAAGGTACAGAACTGGTCATAGTACTGTTCCTTGTGGAACAACTACTTTGACTTCTGCAACTTTACTTACAGTGTCTCCAATTTGTACCATTTGTGTTCTGTTACACAGAAAACTATTAAATAATTTCAAACCAATTCCTCATATGCCAATCTTCTCGAGTTTTGCGAGTATCAACAGTGTCAAATGCTTTTTTAAATATAGAGATACTGAAATTGACCTTTTGGAACTATGAATCATCTTGCACAAGTGATTTGTCGATGATTATATAGCATCCTGAGTACTTACATTTGGTCTGAAACCAAACTGGATTTCTGAGAGTATACTGAATTCATCCAAGTAGTTCATTAGTCTACTTTTAATACATTTTGCTAGCAATTTTGAAAGATGTGTAGTGAGGGAAATTGGCCTATAATTGCATACTTTTTTCTATCACCTTGCTTATACACTGGTATAATGATAGCTTTTTTAAATGGATCTGGAAAGTGTCCTTCTGTTAAAGATATGTTAAATATATGTTTTAGCGGCAGCAGAATAAGTTTCTTCAAAATCTTTGGAGTTTTACTACTTATATTATCATAGCCACTTGCAGAGTCATTCTTCAGTGTGATTATATGGTTTGCTACATCAACTTCTGATATGGGAGGGAAGAATGCAGACTGTGTCTGGGATCTTGGGATGTTATTGTACTTGACTCTGTTTGTGTGAACCAAAAACATGGCATAGATACAAGGTTCCGCTGAGAATATTAAACCAAGAACAGTAAAAGACCATTATTTTGGTTTTTCCATAAGACCACCCAAGTGGTGGTCACAGGTTTTTCCCCCAAAGTGATAAATAAAGAGTGCCCCCAAACCTAACTTTAAACTAACAAGCAAAGCTTCCAAAGGAAGTGGGGCTTTAGCATATAAGAAAAAAAAAAAAGAGTGCAGAGCGCAGTCGACTCCGGGACAGAGCAGCGAGGAGAGCCGTGCAGCAGAGGTCAGTAATGACATGTTGTGCGGTTCATTGGCCAGTAGGGCCTCGGTGTCTCGAGGCAGGGCGGGGGTTGGCAGAGGCAAAGCTAACGCGCAGTCAACTATCGCCGGGAACTCGGCGGCCAGCACGCTGGTCGCGGCGAGTTCCCGAGGGAGTTGTCTGTCGCTTGTTCGCTGCTTCGGACATCTCCATCCGAGCCACGAGAGTATTCATATCTGTCGAAGATATGTATGTTTCTCGCAGTGCATGGTGGGGCTAGCAGTGGTAGTGACGGAGCGGATTACGTCGGACAGAGCAAGGCTCTATGCGGCGTGTAGCGTGTGCGATGGTTCTGGCGTCTCCGTACCTGCTAGAGAGATTGAGAGTCTTCTAGCATTTGGACAACACAGCCCATCCACTACTGACTCAGGTTTTTCCTGACCCTCTGTCTTTAAAATTGCAGTGAGCGCGTCTGGAGACGGCGGACAGACTACGGGATCTGCACTGCGGCTCTCTACTCCGAGCAGCCCGACTGCGGGGTCTCACCGACTCTACACGTCCCACGAAGACTAACTCCGGGCTGCACTGCGATCCTGCTTGTTAAATGTTAGAATTGAATATGTACTGCAAATTGGAATTGAAAATATACCAATAATATATCCAAGCTTATCTGTGCTTTATTTACTAGTTGCTTTTAGTTAGAATTTATTAATATGCTTTGGAGGCGTGGTGCTCTATTAAAATAACGTAATGTAACTCAGGCAGTCAATATCATTTCTCAAAAGGAGATATGACATATCCACAACTAATGGGATAGTTTGTGAAGAGACTAAATGTCATAAAAATTCAATCTAAGTAGAAAGAGATGCAGAATACAGACTCTCACGCCTAAATCGTTTATCAAAGTTTCTTAATTCACACACTGCCTCCTACTTAGTATTTAAAAGGCTCAAATCACAATCGCTGCCTGCTAGAAAGAATTTCAAGGACAGAAAATACACTGACTGCCATTTAGACAGTATTTAAAAGATTC
>JARYHS010008075.1:118000034-118023272 GCA_031002005.1 Vandiemenella viatica | reverse complement strand
GGTGTAATTCTCATGTCAATTTACTACGTCTTTTTTGGAGTAAATTAGGTAATTTTGGCATTATTTTACGTATTTTAATCATTTTTTTTTTTATCGATTTGTATGAAATTTATGAAATGTATAGTATTTTCATGCTTCTCACTGAAATTGTGTATTTTTCACAAAATTTTGCTTCTGTCCCCTTGTCATGATTGGACCTGCAGTTTAACGTGGAAATCGGAATCGCTGTCCATCATAGTGTACCACACATAGGCAAAAAAAAAAAATAATAATAATAAAAAAAAATGTATAAAAAATGTATCCGCATTCAGTTAATCGTCAAAGGCACCTCAAAAGGCAGAATGCGCTGATTCAGTTCCGCGGCATCAGTCGAACCCTCGTCCTCTGAACTCCCCTTGAGACATATTCAACTACTCACCTACGCTTTACCGCAAGACTGAGGAATGGAGAACATTATATAGCTCCTATTTAACTGTTAAAAGGAAGCTTCTTCTACCCTCCAACTCTTTGCTGCCATATTCAACAAACCGCGTGCACTGACTCTCTGATAATAAAGCACCTCAAAAGGCAGAATGCGCTGCTCCAGTTCCCGCGGCATCAGTCGAACCCTCGTCCTCTGAACTCCCTTGAGACATATTCAACGAATCGCCCACGCTTTTTTGCACGACTGAGGAATGGAGAATTCTTAATGAAACTGATACATCCTCAGTCACCTTCTAACCATGTCAATCGATGACTTCTTTCGTGGAGCGAATATTACATCATTTTTGTGATTTTTTTACCTGTGTTCACTATCTTTTTATAGTTTTAATAACATTTCGGAAATTTTTATGAGATGTGGGACGACCAGCTCTTTTAATGCTTATCTAACATGATCTGGTAACACAACAGGGTACAGAGGTTCCTGGGTATAACGTGGAATCCGAAAGACTGAAACATTTTGGCATACTTAACATTATGCAGTAAACAATGACGAAAATTTTACAAAAAGTTTTACTGGCACACTGTGATAAGAACGAAATAACACACATCCATATACATTTTCTGTTTCAGTAGACAGAAGAAAGAAAAAAAATCTGCAGAGCATGAAATTGCCATTATGATCCAGATGAAAATGACGCCTAACACAGAAACACTATGCAGGCACTAAGTCTGTCCAGTTACCATCTTTTTCTTCTTCTTCCTGGAGACTGCTTTATCAGCAGAACACGCAATTTATACAGATATCACGCTTTTCTTTAGTCCATTTCAGTGATGAATACACTTCATAAAGATGCCACTTTGCTGTGTAATGCAGGCAGATGTAAATCGTGACTTTTTCGTGAAGCGAATTGAAATAATTTTTTTCTCAACTTCTACTATATTTATGCAATTGGTGGCTTAAGTCATAGGAAAGTTAAAGAGCTAACAGACAGATGTAGACCTAATACTGTGAATAAACTAGTGGACATTGAATGAAACGTCACTGTTGATACTCAAGATATCAGAAATGCAAGGAAGAGACAGGTAAAACAACTGCTCTCGGATAGCCTTCCGGAACCTCCACAGTTTGAATGTGAAACAGGTGCAAGCATTTTACTGACTGAAGTGCAAGCTACAACAAAAGGAAAGAACGATGATATAACTCCAGGCCCTAGTATCTTCGTTGTACATTTGGTGTGTGTTTTAATATTTTTATGTATCTTGGTGTACTATGATGCTCTATGTGTTTATGCCTTGTAGTGTGTACAGCATACTTGCATACGTTAAAAGAATTGTGACAGCGATTTGCTTCAGAAAGTTTATAAATTTATCACGAAGAACTCCACGTTTGGCAGACATTCAAATCGCAAGACTCAAGCATCCTCCAGCAGAATAAATCCCCTCGACGAGAAGAAGACTCGATATGTCGTTGAGGTAACTAAGGCTCTACAGTTGAAATATGACAACTTCAACATTCATAGGAAAGTTAGAGAGCTAACAGACAGATGTAGACCTAATACTGTGAATAAACTAGTGGACATTGAAGGAAACGTCACTGTTGATACTCAAGATATCAGAAATGCAAGGAAGAGACAGGTAAAACAACTGCTCTCGGATAGCCTTCCGGAACCTCCACAGTTTGAATGTGAAACAGGTCCAAGCATTTTACTGACTGAAGTGCAAGCTACAACAAAAACGAAAGAACGATGATAAAACTCCAAGCCCTGCCAAGATAAACGCATAATTATTTTTTTTAAATTACTTGATGATGATAATGATTGACCATAGTGTTCAATGACATCTACAACTCTGGCAGTATTTCTCGATATTGGCTCAAATCAGAGTTTATTACATTACCAAAAAAAAAAGACCGGAGCTAAGTCATGTGGTGACTACAGAACGATCAGCCTTATGAGCCCCAGGTTGGAAATCTTTCTGGAGGTTATTCACCAAAGGATACATAAGATCGGTGAAGAATATGTATCATCTACACAATTCGAATGCAGAAATGCAGTTGGAACACGATAAGCTCTGTTTAGCATTCAAGTACTGTCTCATGTTCTCTGTCCTCCTGTATGGCGTTGAAGCGTGGACATTAATCGAAACTATCAGTAAAATGTTAGAAGCATTTGAAATGAGGCTGTATCGAAGAATGTTGAGAATACAATGGATACACCACAAATGCTGAAGTGCTCCGCAAAATGAAAAAAAAGATATGGAAATATTGAAAACCGTAAAACACGGAGGCCGCAGTACCTCGGCCACATCATGAGGAACAATAGCCATTATGAACTCCTGCGGTCTGTTCTCCAGGTAAAAATACCAGGAAAGAGAAGTGCTGGTAGAAAAAGAACGCATTTTGAGTTAACGATACACAGCACATGTGAACATTTGCATACCTGAAGACTCGAACTTATTTGGTTTAATAGTTAGAGGCGACAGCAATGTGATTCTGTTTCACAATGAATGCGCTAAACTAAAAGCGAATTTCATACAATAATAAAACCTTTTTTGTTTCAAAAACTGTTAATCGGCGAGTGAAAGAACGCGAAATTGTAAGCACTTCAGCTAACTGAATTTAAAATATGTTATACGGAAGATTTTTTTTTATGAAAAAATTATGTATAACCTGAGCGTGGAGGACGCGGCTTCAAATCCCCGTCCGACTATCCAGATTTTGGATTTCCATGGTTTCCCCTAAAAAAAAATGCCATGGCCGAATTTAATCCCGTTCCTTGTCCCTAGTTCTTTCACGCTTCTACTGACCTCCATGACTACGAGATGTAAAGCCAAAGGCATAAAAAAATATAATAATTGAAAAAGTTATGGTTGCCATGGATGCCGCGATTGTATTCTGTCGAACGGAAACATAAACGAAATGTCGTCTTTATCTGAACCCTGGTCTCGCATTCGGGAGGACGGCGGTTCGAATCCCCCGTCTGGCTATACAGATTTCGGTTTTCCATGGTTTCCCTAAATTACTCCCGGAGAATGCTTAATTAGCAAATATTCTGAAATGTACTATACAAACACATATACTCAGTGATCTCACAGTCTATACTAATATATGTCACGTTTAATTGAATTAGTTCAATATTAGCACTCTAAAACCCAACCCTTCCGAGGGCTAGGTGTTGTGTCATTTTTTTTTTTTCTGTGGCAGGCAGACGGAGGCACGCGGTGAAGCGGCCCAGCCATTAGGGGCGTGAGCCCGCCGCGACAGCTAAGATTAATTCGCTTGCGCTGCCCCAGTTAAAATACGTATCTTCTGAACCAGTACTCAGAATTAAATGAAATAAACGGCATTTTAATACTCAGAAAAAGTAGATGTTAAACGATACGTCACACCACTAGTACAAATTAAGAATGTAATACTTGCCCTAAAATAAAAATAAAAAGTGAATATTGTACTGTAAGACCAAGTAATTGAGGTTTAAAAAATAAATAATAAAGCCATTTAGACGATTTGGTCACACGACACTCATTAGAATACGATTTATGACCCGTAACAACGTGGCACGTGGCAGAGGCGAACACCTGCGTAGCACGTGGCCAGACGCACACCTGCGCGACGTGGGTGGTCCTGGGCTCACTCGCCCGTACATAAGGGAAAAAGTGGGCTCACAGACAGGTACATAAGAATTGGCACGTGGCAGAGCGAACACCTGCGCGTCACGTGCGCTGTGGGGAGGGGAAGGGGGCGGGAATGACCACAAACTGAGCACAAGTTGGCGCCGGCCCGCCTTCGATACGTCACACCACTAGTACAAATTAAGAATGTAATAAAATAAAAAGAAAAAGTGAATATTGTACCGTAATTGAGGTTTAAAAAATAAATAATAAAGCCATTTAGACGATTTGGTCACACGACACTCATTAGAATAAGATTTATGACCCTTAACAACGTGGCACGTGCTCGACTTGGGTGGTCCTGAGCTTACGGGAAGGTCCATAAGGAATACATGGAGTGTTTTGGTCAGGGGTGCGAGCTCACGGGAAGGTTTAGGCACTACTGTAATTTTTACAAATATACTATCATTTATAGAAAAAAAAAAACAGTTAATGCTGGTAGCTACCAAAAAATATTTGCCTCCAGCCAGCCATTGTATGGCGCCAATAAACCATTGTCTGAGGCCCTTCTCTGAGATCTCGCAGATTCCCGCAGCCCCGTATTTCCGGAATAGTGTACTGCTTGATCACTTATTAAGCTGTAGGAATGTGCGTAGTTGTTTTCAGACATACATCTTTGGACTTTGTGAATAAGAATTAAACAGGCCAAAAAAATCCTGGCTGTTCTGTACTTTCAAATAAAATGTAATTTTGTGCGGCATGTATGGTCTTATGTCAGAATTTCCACGTCGTAACAACGAATTATTGTAAAAATTCCTACAAGAGAAAATGCGAGATTTCAAAAGGCTTAAGAAGTGCCTGTCGAGGAAATTCTGTCATCGGGTTTCGATACCTAGCACAGTCTTACAGTAAAGTTTCCTAACGTTTTCCAGAAATCACTCGAGGCGAACAGTGGAAGAAGTTATTCACGTTTCAGAGTTAATTCGTGTATGTCGGTCTAAATATCGAAGAGACTACAGGCTTATCACAATATCGGCAAAGTTAGTTCTGAACAAGGGAAGATAGAGTAATATCTCCATAGCTCACCCATTTACATGCAACGAAACTTGCCACCAGTTTGTTTTTCAATATCTTCGGGATGTCTAACAAATACGCCTCGGACACAGGTGGTGCTGATTGGTTATTACCACCGTCATGGAATCTTTCACTAAATGAATGAAGCTACATACTGTAGGTGGAAACGCGACGTTAGACATTTTAATTTAGTACCTACAAGAATGAATAAATATATCAGCAGTATGAATTGTATATGAGTGTAAGAGGACCATAGAATACGGAGCTTGGTGGGTGAGCAGTAACGTTCGGATCTAACGTTTATGAAGATATCCAGCACTTTCTTACTGTCAGGTTTTCTTTTGTTTCCCACAAATCACTTAAGGCGAGTGTGGCATTTAACTTTTCCGTGATACGGCCATGCCAAGTAAAATTGTACTTTTCTAAACGTTCATGTTATTATTTCCGACAAATTATCAGATTAAGCTATATATAGTAACACTTTCAGGGGGCAATAAATGTTTAATGTTGATTGGTGACTGGATGCCCTCATGAGAAAGTGTTTTCATGAAGTCTTTGATGTTCCAGTATTTCTTGCAGCCGAAGAACATGTGATTAACGTCACTAAGTTGTGATGTTTCCGACCATTCTTTATCCCATATTTCCCTGCAGTTTTTCTTAAGGAAGTTCGTTATATCTACATCTGTTGACATTGTCTCTTCCTCGCCGCTTCTCATAGCACTCTTTGCTAGGCAGCCTGCTTCTTCGTTTCCTGGCAGGATCACATGTGCTTATATCCATTTAAATATAACTTTTTAGCGTAGGTTGGTGGTTTCACTGCAGGTCTGTATGATCTTTATTATCATAGTGCATTATATTCGTCCTCCTTTCAGAGGTATGTTTTTATATGCCTGGTGGGCAAGTTTTTAACGTTCGGGGCTGTCATGTGGGAGATGGAGGGTTCGATTCCCGGTCCGGCTGTCCATTAGTATCTGTTGTAGTAGTACTTTAGACACACAAATAGCCGTTTATCGCCAAGAGTCACTGCGAACACTTCGACAACGAAACACACGTTTAGTGGTGTTTGTACCTGTAGCAGCCATTTGAGATAATTTTCTCGAATAATTGTTCACATTCAAAAGTAACATAGCCTCGATTTGCCACGCGATCCAAACATTCATGCATTCGCCTGGAGTGATTTGAGGAAACCATGGAAAACCGAAATGTTTTTATTAATAAAGCGTGGGGAAAAACTCCATGCCGTATCGTCTAATTTCCTTCTTCCATGCTGCATCATCATCATAAATTGCAATGCTCCATACATAGAATTTGCAAT
The DNA here is from genome assembly GCA_031002005.1 of Vandiemenella viatica. Classification (NCBI taxonomy): domain Eukaryota; kingdom Metazoa; phylum Arthropoda; class Insecta; order Orthoptera; family Morabidae; genus Vandiemenella; species Vandiemenella viatica. Next base: position 118,016,851 of record JARYHS010008075.1, on the reverse strand, counting down.
AATTGTTATGTTTACTAAGCCACAGGTGGATCGCATAACTCACTTTTACAGCCTGTCTGCTATCGGTTTGATATTACCAAATATATAATGTTTAAATACCTCGGTAGTTGTAAATTTCCCACTATGAAAGTGATGTGTACGTTCTATCTTCTATCGGAATGTAAATGATATATTTTGCAGAGGATTTTTTCCTCATATCACTGTTTTTGCTGGTATGTCGGGGTTGTTCTTGTGTCTCTATGTGACTGAATTACATCTGGTGCATAGGCGAGATGGAGACTGAATATAAATGTGATTCAGCGTGATATGTGGAGCGAGCATATCAACATCGGTTCTGCTGGTTTTCACGATTCCCTTGGATTGTAGAGTTTCGTAATGTTTGCTTGCACTTACAAAGATTCGGTCTATTTGGTAATATCAAACCGATAGCAGACAGCTTGTGCAAGTAAGTTGTGCGATCCACCAGTAGCTTAGAAAACATATCAATATTTGCAAATTCTATGTAGGAGCATTGCAATTTCTGATGATGCAGCATGGAAGAAGGAAATTAGACGATACGGCATGTAGTTTTTGTGTTTGCCCCGCGCTTTATTAATAAACACATTTCGGTTTTCCATGGTTTCCTCAAATCACTCCAGGCGAATGCATGACTGTTCGGAGCGCGTGGCAAATCGGGACTATGTTACTTTTGAATGTGAACAATTATTCGAGAAAATTATCTCAAATGGCTGCGAATAAAAACTCATCCCTTGCTACAGGTACAAACACCACTAAACGTGTGATTCGTTGTCGAAGTGTTCGCTGTGACTCTTGGTGATAAACTGCTATATGTGTGTCTAAAGTACTACTACAACAGATACTAATGAACAGCCGGACCGGGAATCGAACCCTCCATCTCCCACATGACAGCCCCGAACGTTAAAAACTCGCCCACTAGGCATATAAAAAATACCTCTGAAAGGAGGACGAATATAATGCACTATGATAATAAAGATCATACAGACCTACAGTGAAATCACCAACCTACGCTAAAAAGTTATATTTAAATGGATATAAGCACATGCGATCCTGCCAGGAAACGAAGAAGAAGACTGCCTAGAAAAGAGTGCTATGAGAAGCGGCGAGGAAGAGACAATGTCACCAGATGTAGATATAACGAAATTCCTTAAGAAAAACTGCAGGGAAATATGGGATAAAGAATGGTCGGAAACATCACAACTTAGTGACTTTAATCACATGTTCTTCGGCTGCAAGAAATACTGGAACATCACAGACTTCATGAAAACACTTTCTCATGAGGGCATACAGTCACCAATCAACATTAAACATTTATTGCCCCCTGAAAAAGTTACTATATATCGCTTAATGTGACAATTTGTCGGAAATTTATATATCTATAAAAATAGACGTGTTTTTTCCTATATCTCACTTTTCAGCCACCACTACCTAGCACAGATCACTGATGTTTGTGGGTGGAAGTAGCATGGAGTTTCCTGTCGTGCACAACGTAGGCCGAATGCCGATAGCTGTGGGGATGTGGGAGATATAATGATTAAAGTTGGTCAGTGCAGGGCGTTTTCATATTTCGACCAAAAATTCGTATCTCCGTATACTTCTCTTTCCTGCCACAACTACATAACATAGACTTTTGGTGTTTGTGTGTGGTAGCAGAATCGTCTCTCCTGTCGTGCACTATGGTTGTTAGATGTCGGTAACTATGGGGATGTGGGAGATATGGGGGTTGAAAGTGGTCGACCTGTGGCAATTTCGACTTCTGCCAAAGACAAAAGTGTCATGGTGTATCACTTTTCAGCGAAAACTATAGATCACATATAACTGGCGTTTGTGTGTAGTAGTAGCACAGAGTGGCCTTTCGATCACAATAGCGGCCGAATTTCAGAAACTGTGGTACTGTGGTAGATATGGTGGTTGTTAGTGTCCGACCAAGGATATTTTCGCATTTCGACTGTCTCCGCATATGTCACTTTTCTGCCACAACTACATAGCATAGAGCATTGATGTTTGTGTTTGGTAGTAGAATCGTATCTCATGTAGTGCACTATGGTTCTTAGATGTCGGTAGCTATGGGGGTGTGGGAGAAATGAGGGTTGAAAGTGGTCGACCTGTGGCAGTTTCATACTTCTGCCAAAGACAAAAGTGTCATGGTGTATCACTTTTAAGCGAAAACTATAGATCACAGATAACTGGCGTTTGTGTGTAGTAGTAGCACAGAGTCACCTTTCGATCACAACAGCGGCCGAATTTCAGAAACTGTGGTACTGTGGTCAGGGGCGGCCGTAGGGCGGTTCGAGCGGTGCGACCGCACCGTTCGCCGTCATATGGGGGGCGCCGAAAAGGCAGCGAGAGATCGTCTACGCAAAAAATTAAAAATAAATTATATAATAATCCAGCTTGCTGTTCACATATATTTTTTAATAAATTAATCATCAAGAAGAGTTTATAAACGTAAGAGTTTCCGTTTAACATATAGTCAGAATCAGCTCGAGTTACTCCATTCGAGAAAACCACAAATCGTCCCATAATTAGCACTTTCCGGTGTCACTTACTGCCCCTTTAAACATGATTTTGCGGCCGGGGGTAAGCACCACGGTTTGCCCCCTCCCTCCCCTCTAGATCCGGCACAGTCATTTGCATGTAGGTGCATGAGGGGAGATTCAACCTACGTATCTACTTCTACAATGTTATACCTTAGGTGATTGCAATTAACGTGTCTACATTTATTTCTTTTTTTCTTCTTCAACTTTTTTTTTTTTTTTTTTTTTTTAACTAAACCAAGGTGAAACTGAGCTGGCTTTTTGCTTGCAAAATTTCTTAGAGATATCATCTGAATCTTCGTCATCAGAACTAGGTCAACACATGACGGAAGAAAACTTATTTTATAAAAGTTCTTCAAAAGAGGCTCATAATGATAAAGAGCAGCATGTACAAGAATATTTTGCTATGACCGCAACGTCGTCTGCACTTCAAAATACCAGACATACAGCGTCGCAAATTATGATGATATTTCAAAATGGTTGCTCATTGACCCTGCAATAGGGGATGAAATAATTATTTAAGCCACGAAAAAATCCAAGAATAAATTATGAACGTCATTTCTCAAAAACGCATTTTAAAGAGCAATACCAAAAGGAGAAACTTATAAAAGAAGATGGTTTGCTTACTCTAAATCTTCAGGTAAAGTAAATTGTTTTTACTCTTGTTTATTCAACAGAAGGTCTCACTCTTATTTGGGAAAAAAAGAATTTGATGACTGGAGCTCCTTATCAGAGCATCTCAAAACTCTCGAAACTTCCTCAAATCGCCAGCACACCACGCTGAGTTGAACAGTAGTGTTGATTAGACTGAATAACTTCAATATAATACTTGTAGATAAGCATTTGTAAATACAGATTGAAGACGAAAAATCATGGTAGGTTGCTATCCTCGAATGAATGATGTCCAAAATATTCTTTTTAACTTGCAATAATTCTTGTTCAGGAGAAGTTTTGGATCTGAAACACTAAATAATACTGATAATGGTAACTAACTGGATATATTTCAACTGCTAGGAAAATATGACACTGTGATGATGGAGCATCTCCACCGTATTGCTAATAGGGAGACTAATGTTTATTATTTTGGAAAATGTATTTAAAACTATTGAAGTTCTTATTAAAATTTTGACTATGTTTAAGTAATCGAAATATTTTTCCATCATACTGAATTGAACTCCTGTTGTCAGTCGCGTCGAACAATTACCTATAATCAATTTTTATAAAGGTGAATAACACGCCAATGCAATTGAATTTTGTTTTATTTTGGTGTCGTACGCGTTTCGCTCTATATCAAGAGCATCATCTTGATATAGAGCGAAACGCGTACGACACCAAAATAAAACAAAATTCAATTGCATGTGAATTTACTTACATGTAAGTAAATTCAATTTCACCTCAACTTTATATATTGTTTTGTAAACCAAATGTAACTAAATAAATGAATAAATACCAAACAGATGTCGCTGATGATGCTCTTGATATAGAGCGAAACGCGTACGACACCAAAATAAAACAAAATTCAATTGCATTGGCGTGTTATTCACCTTTATAAAAAATTGATTAACCTGCAATTGAGGAAATGGCCCACAATATCCAGTCATTAATTACCATTAACATTGCTTTTGTTGACACTAATGAGTACGAAGTCAAAGTGCGTGAGTGTTTCGTTGCTTTTAAGCTGGTAAGTGACTATTCGGGACCTGGGAGCTGTACTCACTGGCCTGTATATTGATGATACTTTGCAAAATTTCGATTAGGATATAAACGATTTTTAAGGCCAAAGACATGACAATGGATCCAATATAATAGGAGGAAACAAAGGTGCCCAAAGCAGAATTCTGAACTAATATCTTCTCAAGCATTTATTAATCCATTAAGCTGTCATTAAATTTGGTAATAGCAAGTACCGCCAAAACATCAATTAGATCGCTTTCTTTTTCGGATTTCTTTAAAGAACATTTGTTCGATTCTCTCAATCAACAAAGCGGTTGGAAGTGATATGCAAAAACGTAGAAGGACTATCGCCAAAAAAATTTGCGAAATTCATTTGGAGAATAGAGTTTCTAGCCTCGTTGCAGACCGTTATCAGTTTACGAATTAGTCACCTGCAGCAACAGAAGCCTTGTTCCTGAGCCAGATCATGGAGCAATTTGATTTAATAGTTACAATGGTGATTTGGTATTGATTCAAGTATTATTTATTGTAAACAAGGCTATCCAGGATGAAAGGGGATTCATGAAACGCTCCACAATTGCTGTGAAAGATCTTGGAATTTGTGAGTAATTGCTTTTCATACCGGACATACAATTTTATTAAGTCAGTTAGATACAAAACGAAGAAGAGATTTTTTGAGTACGAGGCTGTAGATGAGATAGCAACAGATGCAGAAGAATTGTTCACAGTGAACGTGTTTTAGTATCTGATCGGCACAATTAAGAAGGAGTAGGTCACTCAGTTTTCACAACTCTTTAAATTTAATGATACACTGTAGTTCTTACACATTATCAAAACAATTCCTGAATTGTAATAATTGGAATAATCCTGTGTATATTTAGAAATTAGTTTAACGAATGGAGAAAAATGTGACATATCGGATTTTGAATTGACGTAAGAATTTTCTAACTGAAACTATTGTTGGTGGGGCTTGAATCGGCAGAACCAATATAAGTTCAGCTTATGAAACAAAATGGTTAGCAGGATATTACTATTACTCCGCGAGTCACTAACAGTAGGTGGCGAAGGGTGCATTGCACCATTCCTAACGTGTAACCAATTGAGCATAGGAAGGGATATATACGCCCACGGGTTATTTATAGGAGTCATGCCGGCATTCGCCCGGAGCGATCTGGGAAAACCATGGAAAACACAGATCAGGATGGCGGAAATGATTGATCGAGAACTACTCCTGTCAGATTTTAAGTTTACTCCTTCCTATTCGATTCCCTAATCGCTCGTGGAAAAAATGACTACAGAAATAAGTCTGTTCTGGCCCTGATTTCTCCTATCTTCTTTTCGCGGGCATTCCTAGATACGAATGTTGTTGGTAGTAATATTTGTTTGCTGTCATTCCGAAACAAGTCAGCCGTGAATTTTTCAATTAGCTTCTGTCGAGAGCAACGCCTTCGGTGTTCCAGGTCTTCCCAACCTAACTTCTTCAACATCGCACTTACGCTTTATTTCGATTTTTTAACGATATATTTAAGAATGTGTGGACAGCACTTCGAATTTTGCTAACGACACCTGTAACTGTCGCTAAAGGAGACCAAAGTTTCAATAAATTAAAATTTATTAAAACTTATTTACGTAAACTCTGACTCTAGATAGACTTTTAGATCTTGCAATTTTAACTATAGAAAATGATATTTCCAAAGGGCAAAAACGAGGAAGTTGACAATTAGGCCCTATAGTTATGATTTTATTTCCTCATTTGTCTGTTTTAAACATTTTTCTTAAAAACTATGTAAATTTGACGTACACGTGACGGGCACGGGGTAAAATTGACGATCCTTTTTTTTTTTTAGCTCTAAAAAACTGGCCGGCCGACAGTGAGCGGATTCTTCGCTTCGAGGCCTGGGGGACCCGGCCCGGGAACATTTGACCCGCTTATCCCCCCCCCCCCCCCTAATGCCGGCCCTGTTGCTATCCTATTCACTAATCTTTTTGAAGTTATTATTAATATATAAAGACTGTTTTCTGCCCTCGGCATTGCTTGATTGTAATTCATAACGCACTCATATACGAGTACGTATTCGAATCCCACGTAAACTACTTTATCCTAAGCCATCCAGCGACGTGAAACAGTAACAAATACAGTATTAAAGAAAACAAACTTTTACGTTTATAATTTTAGTAGGATGTAAAAAGTTAATGTTATCTTCAACTTATCAAATGGACATCTTAAACACGAATAAGCGATTGCACATATGAGGCGCCACAATGAGATCTCGCACCACCTGAAAAACTTGCTAGGGCCGCCTCTGACTGTGGTAGATATGGTGGTTGTTAGTGGCCGACCAAGTATATTTTCGTATTTCGACTGTCTCCGCATATGTCACTTTTCTGCCACAACTACATAGCATAGAGCATTGGTGTTTGTGTTTGGTAGTAGAATCGTATCTCATGTAGTGCACTATGGTTGTTAGATGTCGGTAACTATGGGGGTGTGGGGGAAGAAAAGGGAGTGCCTGGGGTGAGGAGCATCCTGAACACTCCGTGAAACCCTCCACCTCCATTTTGTAAATAGTTTAGGTTGTAAATATGTTCTGTTTTTCTCTGTTTATATGTATCTTAGTTGTTAGGTTGTTTTCAAGTTGACCAACTCATTACTGTACAGCACACGTATCGGGAGGTCGATGACCTTTATCGCCAACGGGCATTTCTTTTCCTTGTGAACCATGAAACTAATGTAAGAAGCTCGGCGGTGATATTAACCCGGTGGCTAGTGGCCTAGTCGTGCAGTCTCTAGGTCCTTGCAGTAGGCCGTATACAGTGACGAAGTGAGTGGCCCCAAAACCAGCGTGTGAATTTCATTTTTTGTGTTGCAATTTGTTTTAAAGGTTAAGTTTTGGAACGAACAGCAATGAAGGACATTGTGCTTTGAAAGAGAACCAGTTGGCTATTTTGTATGTACAACTGTTTGTCTATGCCATATGAAATTTGTATCTGCTTCTTTAATGTCGATGTACCCATGAAAATGTAATTTTTGTTTGAGGAGTACCGACCACCAACTACATTGTACAAGAGTGTAATTGTGTATGTAAATTTGTACCTATGAGTAGTAAGTTAACTACCCAATCACACCTCGACTGTTTGTCGGTTTCTGTTTAAATTGTTCACTGCTTGTTCACATTTGTAAACAGAGACCTGGAAGGGGTTGTAACATTATATTGGGCTTGCAATCTTTGTTTAATGATTATCGGTATAAATATCGATTATCGATATGCCGCGAGAGTCTAACCTCTGTGGCAGAGCAGTAGTAAGTCAAGTGTTAACGGTGGCGGGAACAGTGTGGTGGCGTGTACATGTGTTTGGTACATTCGGAAAAACATTCTCGGGCACTTGGATATGGAAATCAAGCGTCCGCGTCGGTAAATATAATTTGGCAGGACGTCGATTCCGTAAAACCCGCCATACAGTGAAAAGTACACTTACAAGGATTTAGAGAACATTGAAAGTGTTATAGTGAACTAGCAACTGTTTTGTGAACATTCAATATGCTTCTTATTGATGAGGAGTAGTTCGTTAGTTAACTTTTCACTCAATAAGAATCTGTAGTCTTCGGATAAGTATTATTTAATGAATTCCAGTTGGTGGTCAGAGTACTAGTGTATGGTACAAACTATTGGAATAAAACGAGTGTTGCTATTGGTATTCCCGATGTGTGTGTGTATCATTTTATATTTCTAGTACTTTAGACTAACCTCTGGTGGCGACTGTGATTAAAGAATAAACTGCGAAGTACCGATACCTACATTAGACCGGTCAATTGATAATACTGTGAGCAGAACTTTCAGTATAATTTTAAAACTGACTATTAAATTAACCAAGTAAAAAAAAAACAAATGTTATTTTACATGGGGAGCTATTCAGGACGTTAAAAAATATTGGCTTTGTCAAAAATTGTTTTTTCAATCTTCTTTACAAAACTTATTTTAAAACAATTATAATGATAATCGTTGTCTTTAACAAAAGAAAAAAAATATTAATGAATCTACAGACTCGTGAAAAATCCACGTATGTATAGCCATACGAAAAAACAGGTTCTGATAAATTTAATTCTGCCTTTTGAAGCGTCTGATCTTGTGCTTTATTAATGTTCGTAGTAAATGCTACTTTAACTGCGAATTGTTTTTTATCATTTGGAAAGCATAGTTGTTGGTGTGATGTTAATGCGAGCTAAGAGCATCGTTTCATCGGAGTGAATGAATTTAGCACTGATGATGTACTCGTGTAAGAAAATTACCATTAATCCTGCACCATCAATTAATCCATGACTAGCATTAATACTTCTATTTAACATAATAACAGCATTTTTCTTTAAAAGCAATTTATGAGGTGGTAAATAAGGCTATTTCGGAAATTGCTCTAGCGATTTGGATGAAATTTCATAAGTAGATAACGTTTTGCCTTTCAGGTTTGTAACATGATTTTAGAAGAAAAGAAAGAGTAGCAATTCTTGGATTTGGTATCTCGGAAAATTCTCTAAGCTCATCTCTTAGGATTCAGGTACCACTAAGCCTACTAATTTTAGTTAATCTTCTCTTTGCAAGGAATTGTGCTCTTAAAAATGCTTAGGAAGAAAAACGTTTAACTTTAATTAAACTTTACTCAAAATCTTGCATATTGAACAGAAATCGAAAGATGCTGAGCGAAGATAGGTCACCCAGGAACTAAGTTTTTATCCAAACATCAAGAAAATAACACATTCTTGGTTGTTTTTCTTTCTTTCTCGGAGTACTCGTAGCAGCCTCATTTTTTTCTTTGAATAGCTCATTTTGATGGAATTCTGGAAATAATCTTTCCAGCACCATAACATGTACGTGGGGTGAAAGGGTTTTGGAGAGATTATATTAGCCTCTTCCAAATTATATATCAACCTCTCCTTCACGTGGTGCACCCCGTTTACACGTACGAGGCTCGGGCAGCTGAAAGATTCCCGGTATAAGGAGTCACCAACTCCTTGCAGCAGCAGCCACGCCAATTTACTGCCTATTAGTTTCCGGCAGAGGGTTTTGAAGGCTTTGTCGTTAGACATTTCCTCCAAGTTTGTTAGATAAGTCATATCCTGGCTGTAGGTGCATCTTCAGTTTTGGCGTTCTAACTTGTCTATCCTAGATTCGTTGTGTCTAAAAGTTCGTAATGAGAGCCATGGGTCCGACATGGGGTCCTAGGCCAGTTGGATAATTCCCTAGCTCTTTTATTAGGGGGTTTGCTGAGTTTTGCGCTAGTTTGTAAAACTTAACAGCAAGTTCTTGAAATCTATGTCTTAGGGTTTGGAGGCCTGTAGCTTCGTGTATGGCGTTAGTGGGGAACCTGCTATCTACGTGCAGGGCTCTCTTTAGTGCTCTATTTTGCACAGTCTGTAGACGACGCAGATGTGTGTTGGCAGCGTAACCCCATACAGGGCATGCATATTTAAATATTGGCCTGATCAGGGAGCAGTAGATCTGCACGCCCGTAGACGCAGGTAGGTTGCTGTCCTTATTGATAAGCGGGTAGAGTGCTTGCAGCCTGGCGCTGGCACGTTTACGCAGGTCCTCTATATGGGCTCTCCACGTTAGTCTTGAGTCCAGCGTAACTCCCAGGCATCGTACCGTTTTGGACCAAGGTATTAGATTATTGTTTAATTTCAGCTGAGGGTCCGGCTGCGGACGCAGGCGTTGCCCTCTTCCTCTTGTTAATATGATGGCCTAAGTTTTGGTGGGGTTGATCTCAATTCTCCAACGCCTCGCCCAGGCCTCGGTTTTCTGTAGCACGTTTTGCAGGCTATGAGTGACGATAGCCTTGCTGCGGCTACTGGTGAAAAAGGCGGTGTCATCTGCATAAGTTGCTGTGTTGACGTTTTTTTTGGGTGGGCACGTTGGCTGTATACAGGCAGTACAGCAAAGGACCGAGGGCCGATCCTTGAGGTACGCCAGCCGTTATTCTGCGTCGGGTTGATGTTACTTTGTCGACTCTTACGCTGAATGTTCGTTCCTCTAGATAGGACTTGATCAGCTTGATTAATTTGCCAGGAAACCCCTGCTCATATGGTCTCAGTAGGAGGCCAGCGTGCCAAACCGAGTCAAAGGCTCGGGAAATATCCAGTAGTACCATTCCACAGTAGTGTTTAAAATTGAACGCTCATCAGCTGTTGAGTGGTCGAATGTCCGCGGCGAAACCCTAGCTGGTGGTTGGGTAATATTTCTTGCTGTTCAATGTGGCGATTTACTCGTTTCAGGAGCAAGTGCTCGAACACTTTACTTACTGAGGGAAGCAGGCTGATGGATCTATAGCTAACTGCTTGCCAACGGCCTCCAAAATGAGGGTGGAAGAGCGGGGAGTGGTTCAGGGCACTCTCTTGCCCTTGTGGTTGGAAACAGCCCCTAAAGGCGGATGAATCAGAAATGATCAACGACATGGGGCTGCAGAAGGCAACGGGTGACCCCTGCAATAAAGACCTTACAGGTATCCCGAGGCTATGTAATCCTCGCAAATTACATATAGTATTATGGATTCTTCCTGGGTAAAATATTCTGGAGATAAAATAGTTCGCCAATCGGATCTCCGGGTGTGGACTGTTCAGGAAGGATTCATCAGAATGGATAGACACATTCAACGAGTCGGAGCGTGGATTGTTAGAAGTCTGAATAGGGCTGATAGGTTAGAAAACTTAAAAATGGAGATGGAACAACATAAGTTAGATGTTGTTGGGATTAGTGAGATTAAATGAAAAGACGCACAGGATTTCTGGTCGGGGGAATCCAGGATAATTAGCCCACAAGCTGCCAGTGGAGTCACAGGTGTAGGATTTGTAATGAATAAGAGAGTAGGGAAACGGGTGAGTTATTGTGAACAGTTTAGTGACAAGATTATTTTGATGCGGTTAGAAACTAAGCCCGCCCCAATCACGTTAGTACAAGTGTACATGCCAACGTCACAATAATATGATGAAAGAATAGAGAAAATATAAGCTGAAATTGAAGAATTAATAATCATGGGTGATTCTAATGAGAAAGTGGGAGAAGGAAAAGAGGAGAATATTGAAGGAAGTTTTAGTTTAGGAGAAAGAAATGAGCTAGGAAGCAGATTGATAGAATTTTGTGAAAGATATAAACTAGTCGTGGTGAACAGACTATTTAAGAATCATGCTAGAAGGATATACAATTGGAAACGTACATGGGATTCAGGCTGATATCTGCTATATTATATCATGGTCAAACAGAGATTTAGGAATCAAGTTCTAGGCTGTAACACATACCCAGTAGCAGAGATAGACTCTGACCATAATCTGATAGTTAAGAAGCAGCACAAGAAGCAACACAAGAAGAACATATTGGAAGTGAATAAGCCGAAAAATCTAACATGTGAGAAAAGTTTGCAGAAATGGTAGACGTGGGTCTAAGTAGTAACTCTGAAAACAGCTCAACTGAGAAAGAATGGAATGTATTAAAGACCGAAATAATAAAAGTTGGTTAAAAAAAAAAAAACGCCCGAAAATCTTGGATCACTGAAGAAATTTTGGAGTTGATGGATCAGTGGAGAAACCACAAAAATTCTCAGGATGAAGCAGTAATCAAATAAACATGAAATACAAAGAAGCAAAAGAAAGATGGCTGCAAGAAAAGTGAAGAAGTAGAAAAGGAAATGGTTGTAGGTAAAATAGATGTGGCATATAGGAAGATCAAACAGAATTTTGGAGAAATGATGAAAAGAGGAATAAATATTAAAGCTGCCGATCGGAAACCTCTTCTAAGTTTCAGAAGATAGAGCCAACCGATGGGAGAAAAAGATAGAGAAACTGCATGATGGAGATGATTTGAACAACAGTGCATTAGAAAAAGAAGTTCATGTCGACGTTGATTACTTAGGTGATCCTGTTTTGACGACGGATTTCGATAGAGCTCTGAATGATTTGAAATCAAATAAGGCAGTTGGAATCGATGAGATTCCTGCAGAACTTTTGAAATCCCTGGGAGAGAAAGGAACACAAAAATTATTCAAACTTATTTCAAAAAGTTGTGAAACAGGAGAGATTCCAACTGATTTTAATAAAAGTATCATCTTTACAAAGCACAAGCTGATAGATGTGAGAATTATCGCAATATAAGTCTAACATTACTTGCTTTAAAATTACTGACCAGAATCATATACAGATGAATGGAATGTGTAGTAGAAGGAAGAGTAGGTGAAGATCTGTTTTGGTTTAGAAAAAGCCGAGGTAGTAGAGAAGCAATTCTGGATTTAAGGTTAATACTTGAAGGGCGGACCAAAAAAAAAAAAATACTTTTATGGCGTTTGTTGATTTAGAAAAAACTTTTGATAATGTTAGGTAATACAAGATGTTCAAAATTTTAAAGGAGTCTGGTCTAAAATACCGAGATAGAAGGATACTTTATAATTTTTATAAGAATCGAGTAGCTATAATAAAAGTAGAGAATCATGAGAGGCATGCATCAGTTAAACATGGTTCAACTTGTATGTGGAAGAAGCAATAAAGGAAGTGAAAGAAATATTTGAATGTGGCATAAATGTTCAAGGAGAAAAAATCAGTATGCTACGATTTGCTGATGACATTGTCTTGTTAGCAGAACAGGTTGAGGACAAGTTATTGAATATCATGAACAAAGTACTGAAGGCAGATTTTTGACTAAATATAAAACAAAACAAGACTAAAGTGATGAAATGTAGCAGAAATGATACCAATACTAGTAGATTAAATATAAAAATAAGGTCAGATGCGATAGCAGAAGTTAGTGAATTTTGCTACTTAACTTATGCCTGAAGTAGGAATGATGTTAAAAGCAGAATAGCAGTAGCTAAAAGAGCCTTCATGAAAAGAGAAATACTTTAGTTTCAAATACTGATCTAGGACTCAGAAAGAACTTTTTAAAATTCTATGTGTGGAGCACCGCACTTTATGGCAGCGAATCATGGACTTTATGAAAACCAGGCAGAATGAAAATTATAGTATTTAAAATGTGGTGCTATAGAAGGATGCTAAAAATTAAGTGTACGTATAAAGTACGAAACGAACGAGTTTTGGAAATGATGGGTGAGAAAAGAAGTTTGTGGAAGAGTCTTACAGAAAGAAGAGACAGGATGGTAGGTCATATTTTGAAACATGCTCGATTGGTTAATTTGCTGGTGGAGGGAACAGCAGACGGTAAGAACTGCATTGGAAGACAGAGATTAGAATATATGAAGCAAGATAATTGAGGATGTGGGTTGAGGTTTAAAAGGCTAGTGAAAGTTAGGAATGTATGGAGGATTGCATGTCAAACCAGTCAAGAAACTGATGACAGCAAAAAAAATTATCAAATTAGCGTGCAGTACAAATAGATTCACTCTCTCTCCCCTTCTGCCTTCCATCCGATAGATTAAAAGCTGTAAAAGAAATATCCCTTCATTGAAAAATCATAAAATTTATTCAGTCTAGAATTACAATAAGTACGCCTCGTACATGTTACTAAACCAAAGAGCATAACTCTTCACCCAACTACTAAACTTAACCTCAAATTTCAAGGAGCGTGATGAAATCTTAGAACCACATGAATAGACTTGTGGAGGAATTAACTGTATAAATAGTTCTAAAGCTTACCTGCGCAGAAACGTTTATATCTCCTGTTTTGACAGTTTGCACTATGTACCAAACTCAAATGAATTCAATCAGCGATGTATGAACGATGAATGAGTGGGTTAAAAGTGTGATCGCATCTCCTGAAAGAAGGAGATCTTCAACAACACACATTCTAGCAAGAAATCTGTGAGCAAAATGCATTTCGATTCAAACACAACAGTAGCGGAAAAAGGAGGGTATTCCGTCGTAGTGGAGCTTGGAGGTCTAAAGCTGCATTCCTACTGCGTGCTGTGTGGCAGTCCGCGCCTTTCATCTTTACAGCCTGGCGAGTTGGCTGGAGCGTCGGTGGTGGGGAAAGTTCTCTAGTGCTACAATCTGACCTTGAAAGTACGTCCATATTCCAAGAAGGAATTAAATCGTAGCTAATTTGTCAATTATAGTGTTGAATTATACAAATAATAACAAAACAGAACGTCGGAAATGATCAAAAGAGTGGAAATAAAAAGAAACGCTTTAAATATCCCAGCGCCTTTTTTTAATGAAGTTCCAAGTGAAAATGTAGAGAGTTACATCATTTAAGACTAACTGTATCTCAATTTGAAGAGCTGCTGTGAAATATTTTTGCCGATACATAAAAAATGACACCGTTAGGAAGCAATTTTTTGATAGCAGAGTCTCTAAAATCCTTGTTCTCATAATTTTTATTCTTAAAATTCCACAGAATTCCCTCACTTTCTTGCAGTTCTAAAGATTTTAATGCCTCTGCTTCACTCCGCTTAGGCGACTTGTCAGTTGTCGCCATCTTCTTTGTTGAACTCGCACGCCAAAAGTTGGTCGTTAGCCGAGTCCATTATCCTCAGTCGGCTGACTGTCTTGTACCTGTTGACACGGGGAGAGTGACTATACAGTACTGCGTGCGCAGCAAGAAAGTACTCTCGTTCTAACCAACTAGCATCGTGTATACGCAGCCTTAGCAGTGAATGGAGCTGCTGGTTTGGTGCGATGAGTGTCGACATGTGACATGTGCAATGAATGATTGTATTTTTTATCACTTGATCAAGGATAAATCTGGACGCGTCCCCAGACACCCGAAAATCGGGACGTACCGCGCAAATCTGGACACTTGGCAACGCTAGTCAAGACGGAGACAGGCGCTGAGATAGCTTGTGCTCGAATTTCATTCACTTTAGTCTGTCTTAACAGTGCAACGACACTTCAGAACGAAGATCAACAAAGATCCACTACTGCGAACACCATTCGCTGATTGTTTAAATACGCGCAACTGAATACGGCTTCCGGATGCTTCTGTAAGGGGAAATCAACTGATGTGAAGGAAGTATTTTGTATTACATGTCTAGTAATTCGGACTAAAGTTTCTATAAGAACTGGGAATGTGCCAGTTCGTATCGAGTCGCCGAAGCCACAAATTCCTGGTTGGCTCAGTGAACGTGTTTTCCTGTTTAGAGCGAAAGTGAATACTTATACTAGAAAGCATTTCGTAATAAATGTAATAAAACCATCTCTGACTACAGCTGTAGTAACTGAGCGGCAAGTCACCACGGCCAAAGTTTGGATTCGTCTCTGATCAACCACTCCTCGATTAGCTTTCGAAGATATGTGGCCATAAGATCAGAGTGACTACGTTCTGCCCACACTTATTGCTAGTAATGAGCAGGAATCAGCGATGCAAATGAAAAAATGTAGTTGAAAGAATGGAGTGACTTTAATAGCTTCAATAAAAATAGGCACATAAAAATACACTTGAAATATACTGCATAAACTAGCTCTCATAAAAGGCATCTGCTACTAATAAAATCCTGCCAGTCGGGATATTCTTTCTCAGCCAGCCAGAGGGTATAACTTGCATTAGCCATTACCTAATAAAATCTGCATGCCATATCGCGACGTGGTCCATCCTTTGAATCGGCGAATCGACTGCCCCTGGAGGCTGCTCCAGACTGCGCTCTCCAGAGTAGAAACGTGGTGGGGAGAAGTCATGTGACCTAGTCCTATTCGTCTAAAATCCCTTGCTAAGGGCTTTCGGGGTTACCCTGGTAGGGGGACTGCTTCCCACGGGAAGTGACTTTGCCCAACCTTGAGCTCTGCTTCGTTGGGTGGAATTACATTACATAGCTGCAGCTTGAGAAAAATTATCCCGAGCGAAAGTTAGAATATATTATAACTAAAATCTCTCAATATACTACCCCCCTTGGGGAAGAGTCGAACCCAGGGCTTTAGCCTAGGTGAGACTCTTACCTGGTAGTCTGCAAAATCTGGACTCAAATACTTAAACAAAAATACACAATAAATGTTGATTAAATAAAAGTGCCTTGAAATGATTAGATGTCTGACTTAACACTAGCTTCTATTTGTTATTATTTCAGCTTCTAGGATAACATTTTCTAAAACTGCTAAATGAATTGTTGATTATATACACTAATGGATTTGATCAATTGTTTTCACATTTCTAATTCTACTTGCTGTAATCTTTATCATTTTATAACTACTACATTGCATTCAACATTAATTGTACTTAAGCACATTATACATATAAATCTTTTTATTTTTCAAAATAAAACATAATTGAAATAATACATACATAAACTTATCAAAATTTCTTTTATCTCCGATCATGGTGAGAGATTACAGACAATTCATCATGATCTGGATCAAAAGATCGTCTGTGTCCAATAGCAGAATGAGGTCTCTCAAGTACTACAATATCCTCATCATTGAGTTCATTGTTAATGTCTTGGTTAACGTGAATAGGTCTTCTTCCTATTATACGAGATAATTCAGTACCATTAGAGTGGTTTACAGTAGTGGTCTTCACACAACTCTGATTACAACATTCACCTGCAGTATTACGCCAACAATACTTAAAACAATTCCTTAGACAGCTACAATGTTTACATAGGCAAAATATGATGATGAAAAAAATAAGAACTACACAGACATACGATAGATCGAATACTGAGACAATG
>JARYHS010008075.1:117965859-117999034 GCA_031002005.1 Vandiemenella viatica | reverse complement strand
AATTTTTTTTTCTTAAATATACAGATTCCCTCACTTTCATGCAGTTCTAAAGATTTTAATGCCTCTGCTTCACTCCGCTTAGGCGACTTGTCAGTTGTCGCCATCTTGTTTGTTGAGCTCGCACGCCAAAAGTTGGTCGTTAGCCGAGTCCATTATCCTCAGTCGGCTGACTGTCTTGCACCTGTTGACACGGGGAGAGTGACTATACAGTGCTGCGTGCGCAGCAAGACAGTACTCGCGTTCTAACCAACTAGCATCGTGTATACGCAGCCTTAGCCGTGAATGGAGCTGCTGGTTTGGTGCGATGAGTGTTGACATGTGACATGCAATGAATGATTGTATTTTTTATCACTTGATCAGGATAAATCTGGACGCGTCCCCAGACACCGAAAATCGGGACGTACCGCGCAAATCTGGACACTTGGCAACGCTAGTCAAGACGGAGGCAGGCGCTGAGATAGCTTGTGCTCAAATTTCATTCACTTTAGTCTGTCTTAACAGTGCAACGACACTTCAGAACGAAGATCAACCATTCGCTGATTGTTTAAATACGCGCAACTGATTACGGCTTCCAGATGCTTCTGTAAGGGGAAATCAACTGGTGTGAAGGAAGTATTTTGTATTACATGTCTAGTAATTCGGACTAAAGTTTTTATAAGAACTGGGAATGTGCCAGTTCGTATCGAGTCGCCGAAGCCACAAATTCCTGGTTGGCTCAGTGAACGTGTTTTCCTGTTTAGAGCGAAAGTGAATACTTATACTAGAAAGCATTTCGTAATAAATGTAATAAAACCATCTCTGACTACAGCTGTAGTAACTGAGCGGCAGTCACCACGGCCAAAGTTTGGATTCGCTCTGATCAACCACTCCTCGATTAGCTTTCGAAGATATGTGGCCATAAGATCAGAGTGACTACGTTCTGCCCACACTTAGCTAGTAATGAGCAGGAATCAGCGATACAAATGAAAACATGTAGTTGAAAGAATGAGTGACTTTAATACTTCAATAAAAATGGCACATAAAATACACTTGAAATATACTGCATAAACTAGCTCTCATAAAAGGCATCTGCTACTAATAAAATCCTGCACTCGGGATATTCTTTCTCAGCCAGCCAGAGGGTATAACTTGCATTAGCCATTACCTAATAAAATCTGCATGCCGTATGGCGACGTGGTCCATCCTTTGAATCGGCGAAACGACTGCCCCGGAGGCCGTGCTAGACTGCGCTCTCCAGAGTAGAAACGTGGTGGGGAGAAGTCATGTGACTATCCTATTCGTCTAAAATCCCTGGCTAAGGGCTTTCGGGTTACCCTGGTAGGGGGACTGCTTCCCACGGGTGACTTTGCCCAACCTTGAGCTCTGCTTCGTTGGGTGGAATTACATTACATAGCTGCAGCTTGAGAAAAATTATCCCGAGAAAGTTAGAAATATTTATAGCTAAAATCTCTCAATATACTACACCCCCCTTGGGGAAGAGTCGAACCCAGGGCTTTAGCCTAGGTGAGACTCTTACCTGGTAGTCTGCAAATCTGGACTCAAATGCTTATAACAAAAATACACAATAACATGTTGATTAAATAAAAGTGGCCTTGAAATGATTAGATATCTGACTTAACACTAGCTTCTATTTGTTATTATATTCAGCTTCTAGGATATACATTTTCTAAAAACTGCTAAATGAAATTGAATTGTTGATTATATACACTAATGGATTTGATCAATTGTTTCACATTTCTAATTCTACTTGCTGTAATCTTTATCATTTTATAACTACTACATTGCATTCAACATTAATTGTACTAAGCACATTATACATATAAATCCATTTCTTTTTCAAAATAAAACATAATTGAAATAATAACATACATAAACCTTATCAAAATTCTTTTATCTCCGATCTGGCGAGAGATTACAGACAATTCATCATGGATCTGGATCGAAAGATCGTCTGTGTCCAATAGCAGAATGAGGTCTCTCAAATACTACAATATCCTCATCATTGAGTTCATTGTTAATGTCTCGGTTAACGTGAATAGGTCTTCTTCCTCTTATACGAGATAATTCAGTACCATTAGAGTGGTTTACAGTAGTGGTCTTCACACAAATCTGATTACAACATTCACCTGCAGTATTACGCCAAAAATACTTAAAACAATTCCTTAGACAGCTACAATGTTTACATAGGCAAAATATGATGATGAAAAAAATAAGAACTACACAGACATACGATAAGATCGAATACTGAGACAATGAATAATTTGTAAAAATCGGTTTTCTCTTGTTCCTTCAATTTCATCTTGGAGCTGGTCAATTTTTACTCCTGCTATTTTCAAATCATCAAGATTCTTAACAATGGTTTCCATAGGTAAGTTCAATTTTAATTCTGAAATATTACAGTTTCTCTTGATTTATGATACAACAATCGAACTTCTAGATTCAAATCAGGTATAATATCTGGACTGGTAACATTCGTTCTTATCTTTTGCTGTGATTCAATCAGAATATTCGCTCCATAACCACGACATTTTTGCAAGAATTTTAATTGCCTGTTCCTTTGAAAATGATATCCGTGGGCTGATTTCACCACATAATATAGTCATACCTTCGTCTTTAGGTGCAACAAACAACCATTCGTTGTTGTTTAATTTAGTAAACAAACTTTCATTTAAAGAGACTATTTTTCTGGTACAATCACTTGGGATTGATCTTACTGGCTGTAACAATTTTACCTCACACGGAGCATTGTCAAAGGAGGCAGACAATACAAAGGTTTGTTTACAAATACTAAGATCAGATGTTAACTGTTTACACTGAGTCGTCATCGATTTACTTTAGCATACAATCTGCGAGACTCATCAATAATTAAAGTATCTTTTTCTGGCAAGATGAACAAATAATTATAATTATTACCAATGGCTATAGGCAATGGGAGAATTCTGTAAATATTAAATTGATTGTTGTTCGAAAGAGGAATGTTGAGAACATACGTCAAAATATTTTGCGATAAGAAGACGTCCAAATGATCATTTTTAATAGAAGATAACCGTTTTCCTCGGAAAGCGGAACTGGGAATCGTTTGTCTTTAATATCATCTCTTATTAACGTTAGGTAACTGACAACTTGGGATGGATTAATGATAAGGGGTTGTAGAATTCCATACTGAGCGTTTACGATAGCTGATACAACTAAATCATACTGTCTTTGTAATTCAAATATAATAGACAAGGATCTTATAAAATGTTCATTGGTAGCCGTCATTATAGCCAATTTTCGAATGGAATGATCTGTATGATTTGCAAATTCCTGTACATAATTTTGTATTTTCTTCATCCCCGAAACCAAAACATCTTGATTTCGGTTCACACTGGATAATGTATAATTAGTTTCAGTCAGAGATTTCTTTACTACAGTTAGTTGTTCTTTAGACAATTTCAACAGATTACGTTGCTCTTTCTCAAGGATATCTATCTTAGATCTCAAATACGCTGCGTCGTCCAAATTTAGGGTGCCAAATAAAAGCTTGGAAATTTGGCCTACGAATCCGAAAACAGCGCGCTTCTTTCGAGATGAGTCATGTTTCGTAATTTGTCCAATTAAATTTTGCGACTGCTTTAATTTATTAATATGCCAGAATATTTCTTGGGACATCTCATCGCATTCATGGGTTGTTACATTCAACTCAAATAATTTGTTTTTACAAAAAGCGATTGATCGAAATGCATAATTTTCTAAGTTTTCAGAAGCGTCATCTAATTCCTTCAGATTCACAAATGTAGCCACCCTCCAGGTTAAAGAATAAATTTGTGCGCCGGTTATGTGGTCAAAATATAAGCCTGGACTGGAACTGAACTTTTCGACCATAAAATCTTGTATTGCTACGCTGATGTGAATTAATAACAGAAGACCGTACAGCAGTTTCATCTGAAAGAAAAATAAAATTATAGTTAAGTGTACTGTTGCAATCTGTAAAAGAAAGTGTGTAACTTGAATTATAAATGCAAAAGTGTACGTCGTAATATTACAATCGACTGTTCTTCGCTACGAGTTAAATGCCTGACGTGTGTGGGTGAGTTTAAAGACCTCGCTATCAGGTGGGCTCACCTCGGCGCGCTATCAGTGCGTGGGCGAGTGGCCTTGCCGCGGCCTGAGCCGATAACTGGGTGGCCGGACCATTTTGGAACAGCCGTTATCAGGCGTGCGTGGTGACCATGTGGCTTGGCCACGCCGTGACTCCACGTGGTGCGGTGTTTACAAAACAAGCGACCACGTGCGTTGTGTTTATGTGTTTCTAATGCGGTTTTTTCTGTTTCCATATCCATTTTAAATGTACTGTAACTTACTTTATTGCATTTTTAAGGTGTGTTCCCACTACTGACTGAATTATTTCGTAATTTATTCAATGATATGGCTTTAATCTATTGGCATGAACTGTGAGTCTTTTATATTTGCCCAGTTGGATAGTTACACTAACGCCTCGTTTTCCAATCACAACAAAAGGTCCTCTGTAAACCACTGTCAAGCTTCTGAGGACCTACCTCTGCGAACAGATTCATCTTTTAGCAAAACTTTGCTTCCAATTTCAAATTCTCGTGGATTTTGTGTCTTATCGTAATATTCTTTGTTTTTCTCTTTCAGTCCCTTATTGATCTTTCTAGCCTGTTGTGTAGTGTTTGTAGGATAGCTTTAGCTCATCTGCGTACTCATCATATGAATAGTGACTTCCTTTGGATCACTTTGTAGTACCCCTGGTATATTTGGTATTCTACCGAACATTAGCTCATGTGGCGTGTACCCTGCTGCACTGTGAATACTAGTGTTATATACAAATACAAAATAAGGTAACCAATCATCCATGTGCTCTGATTCTTAGTCAATATAATGCCTCAAGTACTCTGAAAGACTCATGTGTCTCTCTCCACGAAGTTCGATTGTGGCCGATACGCCAACGTCTGGATTTTGTTTATCTTTAATAATTTACATACTTTCTGCATTGTTTCGCTGATAAAAGAACGATCCATTATCGGAAAGAAGAAGGCTTGGGCAATCCAAAGCGTTGGATTACTTCTAAGACTAATGCTCGAGCCACTGTATCAGAATCCTGTCTGGGCTATCGGAATTGCAGTTATAAATTTGGTCAATTCGTCCTGAACTGTCAACACATATTTGTTCCCATTGTTGCTTCAACGGCATTGGGCCAACAATGTCTGTTGCACAACGTTCGAAATACATGCTCAGGTATTTTTGTAAGCTCTAATGGCCTACGGGTATGCGGTACTAAGTGTTTGTTCCTCTGGCAACTATCACACTGTTTGACATAATTTTCTATATAAGACTTCATCCCTGGCCACTGAACGTATCTCTTAATTCGCTCATATGTCTTATTTACACCTAGATGTTCCAGAGATGGGGCTGTCATTGTATTCCTTAAGTATGGCTAGTTTTTCTTCCTCATTTAGTGTTGGAAATTCCTCCTCATTTGTCTGGATTTGTGCATCTACTGTGGATGTGAGTGTTTCTTCTTCTGTTTGCATTGTTTCATCTGTGACAGGGTCTAGTTGGGTGGATTCTTGTACTTCCTTTGCTTCCCTAATTCTACTAAGTGCATCTGCAACTGTATTTGATTTTCCCTTACGATAAACAATTGTGTAATTGTATTCTTCAAGTTTTAAGCGAAATCTTAGTAATCTAGAAGATGGGTCTTTAACACTAAAAATCCAGGTAAGGGGGAGGTGGTCAGTATAGACCGTGAAATATCTTCCAAAGACTGTAAGGTCTGAATTGCTTTACCGCCCACGTAACCGCGAGTGCTTCTCTCTCTGATGTGGAATAATGAGTTTCTGCTTTATTTAAAGTTCTGGAAATATAGGCTGACTGGTCTATCTGAGCCTAACTGCCCCTGCGAAAGTACTGCCCGAAATGGCATACTGAGACGCGTCTGTGCTAATAATGTATGGAAGATTTTCGTCTGGGTACGCTAGAACAGGTGCTGAGATCAATTTTTCCTTGAGAGTTTGGAAAGCATTCTTAGCTTTTGGACTCCAATCAAATGGAACATTTTCTTTAATAATTCATATAATGGTTTAGCTATCTTACTAAAGTTCTCTATGAAACGACGATAATAACCTGCAAACCCAAGGAATGTTTTCAATTGTTTTGTTGTCTGTGGAGTTGGAATAATTTTTGACTTTTTCAATTTTCTGTGGGATCTGGGTAAACTCGATGTTCTGTCAACTTGTGCTCCAGATAGGTGACCTCTTTTGTAAGAAGTTACACTTGTTTGGCTGAAGGCGAAGTGTGTGAGTTCTTAATCTGTCAAAAATGTCTCTTAACCTCTCATTGTGTGATTCCAAGTTTGGACCCAAACAGATTACGTCATCTAGATATACAAAAACATCGATCACCCTGTAGACCACTCATAACGACTGTCATAAGATACTGAAAACTTGCGGGTGCGGAGGCAAGCCCCATAGCCATCTTTCTGAACATAAAGTGACCTTGACCTGCGCTGAATGCTGTTAACGGTTGATCCGATTCTTTAATCAAAATTTGATGATACCCCTGAGCTAAGTCTAAGGTAGAAAAGTATTTTGACTTCCCCAATGAATCTAAGATTTCTGAAATTAGTGGAAGCGGAAAAAACAGTTCCTACAGTAATTTCATTTAATTTGCGAAAGTCTACCACAATTCTGTATCGTTGTTGACCACTGGCATCAGGTTTCTTAGGTAGGACAAGTATTGGGAAGTTCCACTCACTAGTTGATGGAACAATGATCTCATTCTCAAAGCATTTGCTCAATTTCTTTCTGTAAAATGGGTTTCATAGTATCTGGAATTCGATACGATCTCTGTTTGATGACTGTACCCTGTGGTTCTGGCTTTAATTTGATTTCATGGGTGACTGTGTTGGTGTGTGTCAACTTATCTCCTGGGAGGTGAAATATATCATTGTACAATAAACAAAGTTCTAGAATGGATCGCTTTTCTTCTTCATTCAAATGATCCAGCCTCAAATTTTCCATTAATAACCTGGGGCGTGATTTCCCTTGTGTTGGTTGCACGTGTTTAGTTGTTTGTTTACCTTCTACAACTCTAATGGCAGATGGGCTATCAGCTGGCGCATCACGTGACTCTGACGTCATATCGCTCTCCGCACAATATGGCTGCGCCTGTAATGCTCCGCAATAAAATTCAACACTGTCCTCCCTGGTATTTAACATGGATAAAATACAAGTACCATTTTCTACTTTGAGCAATGATTCAGGAATGAAAACACCTTGAATAATTTCTTGTTTGTTTACAATAGCTTCTGCACAATTTCGGCATTGCACCTGAACTCGTAAAATGCGTTCTTCTCTTGGCCCTAACTTTACTGTGTAATCCTCCGGAAGGCTTGCAAATTCTTTTGTGCCTTTAGAACTGTTGTTCAACTGCTTTAAACTAGCTTTATTGTGACTTGAATTACTAGCATCTCTCCGATTAAATACTTCTACAGTTTGTTTATGTTCCTGTTGTTCATTCTGTATATGTTGTGTAGTGGATTCATTACTGTTTTGAGCATTATTTGTGTTTTTGTTGCTATGCCTATTCTTTCTGTTTACACGTTTTCCTCATCTTTTGCGAGAGTTTTCGGGCGTACCTCTGTGTTTATGTTTTCCTTGATTGAGAACATTTACCTCTTGAGTTGTCTGATCCCTTTGAGACTACTCTAGCCCGCTTACTAGGCACACTAATATTTTCTGATTCTGTTAGTATTGGAATCGAATGACCACTGATACATACAGACATGTTTTCATAGTTAATTATAGCTCCCTGTTTGATTAAAAGATCTCTCCCAATTAACCCCTCTTTAACTATATCAACAGACTCTTCAACCACATGAAACTCATGCTTAATAAACACATGATTACTCAATTTTAGTTGCAAAACAATAGTTCCTTTGGTTCTCACCGTGTGTGACATAATTCCCTTAATACTTAAAGTTTTCTTTGTATCTATTTGAACGTGATTTGCCAATGCATTCTTGTGTATAAGAGACAGCTGTGCCCCCGTGTCAAGGAGACAGAATATTTCCCCATTGTTTACTTGCTCACAGGTGATCTTAACAAAATCATTCTCATGTTCACAGCCTACGGTATGTATTTTGCCATATTGACGAGTGTAAGAGTGGCTGCCATTTCTCACACTCTTCGCTCGTTTCCCAAACCTTTGTTTGTCTTTTGTGTTGTGTCATTGTTGCGACAATGTGACGCGAAATGCCCGATCTTATTACATTTGTAACAAACTGCCTTCTTTACTCTACAGTCTGCAATCATATGTCCTTTTCTATGGCAATATGCACAAGTGACATAACTAATTCTTCTGAACTGTGTGCGTGCTTTACATGCTATGGCTAGGTGACCTTTTTGTCTGCAGATTTGGCAAACGGATTGGCTCCTACATTCTTTACTAATGTGGCCACTTTTATTGCAAGCGAAACATTTTTTCATGGCATTACTCTGTGTTGTGTGTGTATCTGAACGCCCTATAACAGCTTTTTCTTTCTGCGACAACAATGCACTTTCTTCGACGAGTGCTAATTCAACAGCTACTGGCAAAGTGATAGTGGAACCCCGTGCTCTAACTACTATCTGTATTCTGTCATTACTTAACCCTTGAATAAACGTAATGCGACTCAGGCGATCAACAAGAGTAAGACTCCCTTTTACATCTTCTTCAGGAATTTCTTTAGCTACTGCATTTCTAAAGTCATGTGACAATTTTTCGATTCTCGCGGCCTATTCAACAATCGGTTCTGCTTTACCCTGACGAGCTGCAAAAAGGTTACAAGCATAGTGATCTAATGAACGCCTCTCCCCATAGTTTTCAATCAAGATATCTTTTACAGAATCCCATGTTTTGGTAAAAACTCGGACGAGCAATTTCGATCTGGCCTGGCCAGTGATCTTTGACTTTACAAAATGAAGGAGAACATCATGATCTTGCTTAGCAATTAAATTAAATGCAGTTGAAACATTTTCAACGAAAGGCTGCAGTTCTTCTTTATCTCCGCTAAACGAATTCGGAATCAATTTTAATTCTTCTGATACTGAGAGCTTTCCCGCACTGCTCTCTTCAACACCTGCTTCACTCGTTGCGGTATTCATCGTGAAACACTGCGCACTGCGTATTACTCACTGTTCTGCTGGGTTGAGACTGCGAGACTTGAATTCTGGCGCCGACCGCGCGTGTTGTGGTGGCGTCGTCGTCCTATTGGCTGCTGGCGATGTCACCCCCTCCACTGCTCTCGCGCTGGCTGCTGGGACTCAGTCCGTGCTGCCCTCTCTACAGCGGATCGCGAACTCGGTCTGGATTCTTCTTATCTGCTTACAGTATCCGGTTTCGGTTCCAACTCGCGCTCTTTGTAGCGTCGAAAATTACTTTACTATACTGACTTCTTCGTATTGTTTCTGGCTTTGCATTTACCCCTACGGCTGCTACATATATGAATGGTTTTTACAGCGAAAGAGAATATTTGTACCTTTGCCGTACTAATAGGAAAATACTTTCCCAATATTTCTGCTATCATCGATCACTGATTTTACATAATCTACCCCACATCTGATACCATTCTATGCGGCTGTAGTAACTGAGTGGCAAGTCACCACGGCCAAAGTTTGGATTCGTCTCTGATCAACCACTCCTCGATTAGCTAATATGTGGCCATAAGATCAGAGTGACTACGTTCTGCCCACACTTATTGCTAGTAATGAGCAGGAATCAGCGATGCAAATGAAAAGATGTAGTTGAAAGAATGGAGTGACTTTAATAGCTTCAATAAAAATAGGCACATAAAAATACACTTGAAATATACTGCATAAACTAGCTCTCATAAAAGGCATCTGCTACTAATAAAATCCTGCCACTCGGGATATTCTTTCTCAGCCAGCCAGAGGGTATAACTTGCATTAGCCATTACCTAATAAAATCTGCATGCCGTATCGCGACGTGGTCCATCCTTTGAATCGGCGAATCGACTGCCCCTGGAGGCTGCTCCAGACTGCGCTCTCCAGAGTAGAAACGTGGTGGGGAGAAGTCATGTGACCTAGTCCTATTCGTCTAAAATCCCTTGCTAAGGGCTTTCGGGGTTACCCTGGTAGGGGGACTGCTTCCCACGGGAAGTGACTTTCCCCAACCTTGAGCTCTGCTTCGTTGGGTGGAATTACATTACATAGCTGCAGCTTGAGGAAAATTATCCCGAGCGAAAGTTAGAATATATTATAGCTAAAATCTCTAATATACTACACAGCGATCAACCTCACCAACGCGTCTTCAACACCCACCGGAAGGTTATCCTCCCTACTACGTGGATAAGTTTGGTGGTCAATTTGGAGAAGACTGACCTCGGATGTATCAACAGGAGTGGCTGCAGTAGGAGCGGCAGTAGTGAAGCAGTAAGTACCACCAGGGAAAGTGATGTGACGGGTGATGTCATTGGAGTATAATTTGGAGCCAGAGTGCGGTGATAAAGAATGTAACAATACTAGAAAACGCCCGATAGAAACAAATGTAGGGCTTACGGACTAGGTAAGAGGAAAATCGTCATGCTCTGACATAAGTTATGAACCCTCCCCAACAGAGAACAACATAGAGTTACGTCGGAAACAACTGATACAGAATGTTATGACCAGCAGTAACCAGATACTAAGCCGTGAAAAACAACAGTAGACCCCAGCGGTTTTATAGCCAGTGGGACACTGGTCCATTTATTTTGTTTATCGAGAGTAAGGATAATAATATTGGAAAACTTCACCCAATGTGTGTGGGGAAAATGCTCCTATGTATCAATCCCTGAAACTAAAGGGAAAATTCTGAATATTTGTTACTCGGGTAAAAATAGATTAAAGATTGAAGTAGGTAATGCAAATGTTACTAACAATATTATTAAATTGTCAGGAAAAATCTGTAAGGAGTTAGAAATTTATATTCCCTTACATCTAGTACACAAAAGGGTGTAATAAGAGGAGTTCATCAAAGTATTACAATGGAGGAATTGTTAGAAGTTCAGTCGCCGGTTAAGGTAATTAATGTGCGAAGAATAAACAAAACAGTAGTACAGAATAATGAAAAACTGGTAATTAACCTTCAATCGTGCGTGTTAATATTTGATAGCCAATCTATTCCAAATCATGTTTATATCCACGGGACAAGATGTGAGGTAGCACATTTCTTCCCGTCAGTAAAAATATGTTATAAATGTTAGAGCTATGGGCATCTAAGTAAACAATGTCGTGGACAAGCATGCTGTATTAAGTGCGGTGGGACACACCCGGACAACCAATGTACCGTTCAATCCTTTAGATGCTTCTACTGTGGCGGAGCACATTACTTCACTGACCGAATATGCCCAGAATATAACGGACGTAAAAATATCCAGGAATTTGGCTATCAGAAATAACATAACCCTAAAGGCCCATTCAGACGACCCGACGTGGTCTCCCTAAATCGTGGCCACGCCCCTTTAGCCCTGAAAACGGGCCGTCTAATGCGAGCACCTGGTCACGTTTTTGCCGCGAGACTAGGCAGGGAGGTCGGGTGGAAATTCCATCCGATTTAGGGCGAAAGGGTGGGGGAACGTCGGACCCCCACCACTCTACCCTGAAATCTGGCAGTGTAAAGCCTCGCCCTGCTGTGCTCACACTGCCTGGTTCCCCGTTTTCTGTTATTTTGAGATGGATGCATCCGATAATCAAGAAAAAGAAAAATTTAAAGAGTTGCAGAGGTGTTAAAGACCCACATAGGTGTAAAAGACCCCACATAGGGTTACCAATTTATTTAAAAAAAATGTTGTCTTTTTAAGAGGAAAAAATTAATTATTTATTGCCTTAAATACATATGTTTTCGGACTTACTGGACTAGCTATTAATTGTTGGTTTCATTTCAGTGTTACGGCTGGAGTCACATTCTACATCTAGTATAACAAAAAAGGACCACCTATTTTTAAATTTATGGACGCTATGTTTCTCCCTTCCCACCATATTGCATTTATTTCGTTTCATCATAAGTACTAACATGTCATATGTATATTATTTAAATTGTATATTTTACCAAAAGTAAATTGTTTCTTCATACTTTATGGTTATGTTCAGAAATAACGCCGAGCGGACATGAGTCGACTGGAGTACAACAATATGAATGGTCCACTATTATTGCCTCGACTCCGATGCGGTAATCAAAGGATGCGAGCGAACAAAAAATCGCTGGCCGATAGGCACTTTTTCTTCCAAATGTTTGTAAAACTAGCAGACAAACGTTCAGTTAAATGTGTTGTATTTCGCATACTTAATTCGTCGGAAAAATTATAACAGCCAAAAATAAAATATGATACTTTATAATACAGTATGATTGGCAACCCTAACTTCACATGCCATCAGTCATAACAAAGACGCGAGAAATGAAGCATTTCAGCTGTTATCCGCTAGAAATTCCTGAAATCTTTACCATCCAACACATCTAAGAGTCTAAAGGGACTGAATACATGCCTTTGTAAATATAATTGCTTGGCACACGTCTTTTTTCGTTTTCCTAGGCTTTTCGCATAATGTCAAGCCGTCAGGGTTATACCGAGCCTTTATGGTTTTAATAAATACATATTTAATTTAAATATTAGAACTTTAATAAAATTTTCAACTAACTAATTTTATTACTAGTATTACTATTGAATGGAACGTGCAGAGCAAGTCGGATATACATGTGGTGGTAGTACGGTAGTACCAAATCGGGCCGGCCGACGGGTCGTCTAAATGCAACACTCTGTCGACGGAAGCAAAGTGAAATCGGGAACGGGACAGGGTGATCGGGAACGGGTCGTCTAAATGGGCCTTTAAGGAAGCGGAGTCCGCTTTAAACAACAGATCATATGCAAGTAGTAAGAGACTGTATTATCTAGGATTTTAACATTACTCGATGACGTCACAGGGAAGGTGGTGGGAGTGTGTGCCAGGATCCGGACCGCGGCTCATGGTGTACAGCCCGTGACCTCAATCCATGTGTGACGTCACAGCCGGACAGCGCAAATCATTGACCCAATACAGCAGGAGTATAACGGATCATCGGACTTTTCCTTATTGCTCGTTAATTAGCATACACCTTCTTTAACATTAAGGACGTTACAGGCGCCGGGCATCCAAGTATGACACGCCATATTATTTTCAGCGCAAAAGAATACATATGGTAATCTCACAATTCTATTGACTGCTAAGTTATATGAACCTATTTTTTTTTACTGTATGTATGTATGTTAATTAACAATCCTAACAGTAGTCAGCACCGAGCGTGGTGGGGGTGAGCTTTCTGGAGGACATGGGCTCGAATGTACATCAGGCCATCATGATTTCGGTTTCCTGAAATCACTCCAAGAAAAAGCTTGATATGCTGGAAATACTAGAATTTTTGAGTTAATTTAGGTATATTGCTTCTCTCGAAAACTGGCTCTTGGAATTGATGTGAATGTGTAATCATAAACCAATGCATTCAAATTCGTTATATTAGTTACTATGTGGGGAAATATTAGAACACAGCTCTATCTAATTCTTTGTTTGACACTGTTTTTATGTGAATTCATTCACAGACAAAGGTATGGAAAAACAATCGCTTTTCGAGTTCTGGGGCATGATACATACTTTAACTTTATGAATTTTCTAGAGATGAATAGCAGATTGGTTGATAACATGTTCTGATATTTGGAGCAGTAACAGCACTAGCAGAACACAAAAAATTGTTCTCATTTGGCATTAACCATGCGACATAGACTCATTTGACATATATTGCGACGTTTCTCTCAAGTGATCCATAGACAACGAATACTGTATTGTCAGAACAGCGTGATACAAGTCTTAAAGTCCGGTAAAAATGTGTATGAAGCATAAGAGCCTACACCAGCTCGAAGGCTAGAAAAACCAGTTTCTCGATGACACCCCTCTTATTTCAAGTTTACAGTACCACATATCAGGAGGACATGGGTTCGAATGCCCACCCAGCCATCCTGATTTTGGTTTTCCGTGGCTTCCTGAAATCACTCCAGACGAATAAAGTGAAAGAGTCTTTTAAAACTAATTCTGTATTTGACGATGTGTCATGTTAGAAGCAGGACGACATGAATCTCAAACACATTTACATCCGACAGAGTTTAAATATCTATGTGGAAGTGAAATCCCCCAGGTTTTATTTTGTACACATGCAACAAGCATAATTGTTTGATAAATGATACAGATTTATTGAAATATTACCGCTGTATAGTAATTAGGTGGCGCTGTGAGTAGTGCAGCGCTATTTCCGGGCGAGCAACGATTCCGTTAGACACTATTCCTGGTGTGAGCGTACTGGGCTACTTTCCACAACACAATTTGCCGTTCGTGACAGAGTAGAAATTCTATTGACTGCTTTGTTATATGAACCTAATTTTTTTACTGTATGTATGTATTTTAATTAACAATCCTAACAGTAGTCAGCACCGAACGTGGCGTCCAATGCATTCACGTTCATTATATTATTTACTAGGTGGGGGAAATATTGGTACACATTAAAGAAATTCAGAATTTGACAGTTAGTGATAATCAAAGTGTACCCCCTCCAAGTGAAGCTCTACATAATTCTGTGTTTGGCACTGTTTTCATGTGCAGCACACACCGTTAAACATATTCTGCTAATGACATCAGCTATCTTATGACTGAAAACGGGTTAGACTGACTCTGAGAAATTTTTTCTAGGAGCCATTATGGTCTGTGGTAGATACTATGGAAAAACATTTTCTTACCTCAGCGATATATACAGCAGTAGTCTCTCTTGATTCAAGTCACTTATTTCAAGTTTGCACTGCTATTTTTGTGTGTTCCACTAACCAGCGTGACACGAAGGTGAAAGTCACAGACCCAGCACATATTTACAACGTCATAGGACACAGCTATGCACTAAGAATATAATTAGGGTATGCTGACGCCTCTAGCATAAATATTCATATATTCTAAAATAGGCAAATACGTCGTCTGATCGAGTTATATTACGTATTTTAAAAAAGAAAATAAAATATTTAGATTCCTTACCGATTATTTATTGTAATTGATTAAAAAGTAAGATACGCTCGTTTCAAAAATCCATCTATACTCTGCAGTTCAAAAGATAGAGAAGTTAACTATAGCCATAACAAACACCCTATTTACAAATGCATTTACAGATAAAGTATGGAAAAACAGCCACTTTTCGAGTTCTGGAACATGACACATACTTTATGAAGTTTATATACGAAAAAGAGCTTAAAAGCAGATTGGGTCTGGGTAAAGGTCATATAAAAGTCTCGGAAAGCATACATTTATGACAACTTTGTAACACTATCAGTGATATCAAATGGTATTTTTCTGGTAGATACTATGATTTTATTCAGAATCGAGCTTCAGCTACATTGACAAAATTTGCAGCTAATTTTAAGCTAAAAAAATTATATGTGTGTGTGTGTGTAACTCGACTAATATCTAGATTTGTTTGACACACACCGCTACACATAACCTCAGACATCTCGCTTCTAACTCTGACGCACCGTCTAATTTTCAGAATGTCATTAGTAAATGCTGTGCGGCTGTTAACATTTATTATTCACAGCCATGTAAATTTCTTCATAGTACCTTCGAAGAACTGTTGGAAATTAAACAACTATATTAGGCTTAGATAATTTGAAATATTTAATATAAGCTGCACCAATGAGAAAAAGCACCAGATAAACAAGACTAAATTGATTGAAACACTTGTGCTCACCTGACTGCAAAAGTTCCTTCACCTCTGTTTAAAGGTCGTCAGTTATTATTTTGCCCAGGTAAAACACCATATCCGAATACACAGAAGAAAAAAAAAGAAAAAACATACACATTACTCCAATGCCATACAGAAACAAGGAATGTTTTTGATAATCTCAATTTACTTATCATCAGAAACATAGACATGTAATTGTATATACTACCCCAAAATGAATTTCACTTAAATAAGATAAGTTGAAAATGTAAAACATTTCATTTGAGTCATTAACATACCACAGGTGACAGTGGGCTCCACATCATTTGATTGTCTTTCATACGTGGGGTATTCGATGTCTGCTAATAGCGCATGATCTCTCGGAATTGGTCTCACATTAGATGTAATTCCACGAACATGTTCAAGCATCGATTCTACAAAAAAAGATTGAATTAAAAACGGTTGGCGGAATGTGCTTTCAGAAACAACCACATATAACTCTACCCACGACAACATTCATGAAATTTACTTATAGAAGACCGGTTTAAAATGTAGAATATTTTCATTTCAATCATTAACTTACCACAGCTGACGCCTCTAGGCAATCCTCAGACGATGTGAAATAACTGTTGGAAATTAAACATCTATATTGGTCTTAGATTATTGGATATATTTAATATATGCAGTATCATTGAGAAAATGTGTCAGATAAAAAAGATTAAATTCTTTGAAATACTTGCACTCATCTGAATGCAAAACTTCCTTCACCTCCGTACAAAGACCGTCAGTTATTACCCGGTCAACCAAAAGCGACATATTTCATGAAGCCTAGTCACAACCGCGATATTTACGTCAATGAACACAGCGCTGCGCGATTGTGGCAATTTATACGAGTACATAACGCAAGTAATGACTTTCTAAACGGTTATGCATGCGGTATCTCAGCGAAGAAAGCATCTGAATGTTAGATATGCTTCCTATACACATTATCAGCTTTTATGGTGTGTAACACGCTCTTATCTCCATACACCATTCACTGGCTCTGCTTCACTTGATAGAAACGATCCATACGGATTATTCATCACGACTGTGACCCAGTGGATAAGGTGTCTGACCGGAGATAGAAAGGTCATCGGTTTGAATCCCTGTCTGGGACAGTGATTTTTTCATAACCCAACTTCACGTCTGACACAAATTGCTGTGTAATGTGAAGTACGCCAGAACGCTTCCGTGACTCAGATTCCACATTAAACTGTACGTCTCTTCTAAGGATAACAACTCTATTTGTAACTTGCCTGTGTACACATTCAAAATCAAAGATTCAAGACAAAAGAAACGATCCATACGGATTATTTATCACGACTGTGACCCAGTGGATAAGGTGTCTGACCGGAGATAGAAAGATCATCGGTTCGAATCCCTATCTGGGATAGTAATTTTTTTCATAACCCAACTTCACATTTGACACAAATTGCTGTGTAATGTGAAGTACACCAGAACGCTTCAGTGACTCGGATTCCACATTAAACTGTAGGTCTCTTCTAAGGATAACAACTGTAGTTTTATCATGGCTGTATACACATTCAAAATCAAAGATTCAAGACTAACGAAGGCCTAACGTGGGCCTAGTTGACCCAA
Source organism: Vandiemenella viatica (assembly GCA_031002005.1). Classification (NCBI taxonomy): domain Eukaryota; kingdom Metazoa; phylum Arthropoda; class Insecta; order Orthoptera; family Morabidae; genus Vandiemenella; species Vandiemenella viatica. The sequence goes on along the minus strand of JARYHS010008075.1, from coordinate 117,981,637 downwards.
ACGAGCATTCATACGGGGATTGGCTTAAAGACAAGGTAATACTTGGAAAACAGTCAGTCAGTTAGTTGAAAAAATTTTAATATCACGATCGTCTCTTGTCACCGGGCCCATCATATTACTCTATGAATAAAAAAAATTTAAAAAAAACACACACCTTACTCATGAAAGGATAAGTTTTAAGAAGGACTTTGACAAGGATAGCATGTCTTTTCAATAAACCTAACAAAGGAATTCCCGATTTGAACCGACAGTAGCTCCGGACACAGGAAACTACATCCACTTCCCACTTTAAAAAACATAAAACAGGACAACAGTCCCAGCAGTGGCGGATATAAACAACAACAAAAACGTACAATCAGTTCCATCTCAATATCTCAGTGGAGACCCTACTCAAATCCAGGAAGGATTACAGGAGGGCCCGACTGGACCCCTGCCGGTGCCCGACTACAGAAAACATCAACCCCACTCAGCAGAAGTTATCCCGGTCGCAGTGCATCACAGCAGCAATCGAGGGCTAGCAGAGAATAGGCCGATACACAAAGCAACCAAACAACTCAGCAACAGACAGTATGGCTATCGTCCTCCACCGTATGGCATGTACTATGGTGTCTACCAGCTTTCAAATACTGGCCCTCTACCGCCCAACCCTTACAAGCCAATAATGACATCACCGCTTGACGCCATTATAGATAAAATCTGTGAATCAATTTGGCCCATTATTAATATGACCCCAACGGGTATTACCCCACAAAATATGAGAGATGCAATTAGCCCTATTCTTATATCATGTACAAATGGCCAGGGGCGTAGCTACTATGGGGCTAGGTGGTGCAGTGCACCGGGGCCCCAACACTCAGGGGGGCCCCAAGCATACCTCAGGGGGGCCCCAAGCGCAGTTCAGAGGGCTCTTGGGCCTTCACGGTAAACTGGAGACATTTTTTTTAGCTTACCGTCGTCTAAGGGGACTCCTGAGACACAGGGAGCCCCCTCACTTAGAGGCCCTCACTGCTCAGGGGCCCCCAGTCTCAGCTCAGGGTGCCCCTACGAGAAACAAAAAGCAATTAAAAGGTCGCCCATCTGGCTTGAGGGCCCAAGATAATTTTTTTGCACTGGGGCCCTTGTTGACCTAGCTAAGCCACTGCAAATAGCTTTCCAACAAGTCAAGCAAACGACATTAGGCAAGTATTAGAAAGGAGCAGCATATCCCACCCGGTTAATGATAAACCCTACAACAATGGAACAAGCAGCTAACAGAATACTATAGTGGAACGCTCGCTCCGTTATGCCCCGGCTACACGCTCCGTCTTGTATGTGCAGGTAAACTGCGCAGTGAAAAACTGTAAAAAAAAAGACGGAAAACTGAAGAGTGGCCACACGGTACAGGTAAGCTTGTGCAAACCTAATATGCCGACAGCTGTGAGTCTGTGATGATGTGGCCAATAAAAGAGGTTTTTTTAATGTGTCAAATATATGCCGCAGTTAGACCACAGGAAGTACCTTTCCATAGAAGATACAACTTCAAAAAGGCAAATTGGTCTGAATTCTCAGAACTATTGGATTCCGAAGTTCTTTCAATAGAACCAACACCAGAATGCTATGACATCTTCACCACGGCTGTAAAGAGATGTTCCAGAATGTCTATCCCTCGTGGTTGTCGGACATCTTACATTCCCGGTCTCACATCAGATCAAGCTGCTCTACTTAAAAAATACGGCAATTTATTTACAGAAGATCCTTTTGGTGAAGCGACAGTGGAAGCAGGAAACAAACTCATTTCCATTATTAAAGAGACAAAGCGGAATCAGTGGATTTAAACTGTTGAAGACTTAGATTTCGTAAGAGATAGCCATAAAGCATGGAGACTACTGAAGCATCTAAACAATGATCCAACTAAGACCAAAGTTCATTATAATGTTACTGCCAACCAAATATCACACCAACTGCTATTAAATGAGAAAACTAATCACATGTCCAAAATGCCCAAACTGCGGAAATAAGGCCAAGAGGAGAATGACCTCACAATACCATTCAGCATGGTATAATTGGATAAGGCTATAAGAAATTGCAAAAATGGAAAATCAGCAGGCATGGATGACATTAGGACAGAACAAATTAAGCAATTTGGTATAACAACAAAGAAGTGGATGCTTCAGCTCTTTAACAACTGTATGAGTAAATGTCAAATTCCAAAGATAAGGCGGAAGAGCCGAGAGATCGCCTTGCTTAAACCTGGCAAAGGAGGAAACAGTCCAATGAATTTTAGACCTGTCGCACTTTTATGTCACCTCTACAAACTGCTTGAAAGAATGATCTTAAACCGGCTGTTGCCTGTAGTTGATCCTTTGCTTATTCCTGAACAAGCTGGATTCCGCCCGGGTAAAAGTTGCACAGGACAACTACTAAATATCGCGCAGTTTATAGAAGATGGATTTGAAGCTCGTAAGGCAACAGGGGTGGTATTTGTTGATTTGTCAGCAGCGTATGACACCGTCAACCATCAGCTACTACTAGTCAAGTTCTATAATCTGACCAGGAATTTCAGTCTTAGTAAGTTCATTGCTACTCTTCTGCAGAACCGCAGATTCTTTGTTGACTTCCAAGGACAGTGTAGCCGTTGGAGGTCACAGAAGAATGGTCTACCCCAAGGAAGTGTGCTAGCCCCATTATTGTTTAACAATGATCAGCCTATACCACCCAAATGCAGGAGTTTCGTGTATGCTGATGATCTTGCTCTGGTCCCACAGAGCAAAGACTTTGAATCAGTGGAGAGCACCCTTACCAACGCTATGGAAGATTTGTCAAGGGATTATAGCACGAACCAGCTTAAACCAAATCCTACGAAGACACAAGTATGTGCTTTTAATTTAAGGAATAAAGAAGCAACTCGTAGGTTAAAAGTAACATGGTCGGTGGTCGAACTAGACACTGTGACACTCAAAAATATCTAGGAGTTACGCTTGACAGATCACTTATATTCAGGAAACATTGCATGAACTCCAAGCTGAAAGTTTCCAGTAGGAACAATCTCATAAGAAAACTGGCTGGATCGCAGTGGGGCAGCCAACCTGAAACAATTCGAACTTCTGCCTTAGCACTATGTTATTAGGCTGCAGAGTATGCCTGTCCTCTATGGCACATTTCAACTCATGCTAAACAAGTAGATCTTGCACTTAATGACACGTGCAGAATCATAACAGGCTGCTTAAAATCAACTCCAGTCGAATGGCTCCAACGTCTCGCAGGAATAGCACCACCTTCTGTTCGAAGGGGAATAGCAGTGAACAAGGAAAGGAGGAAAGTGAACCATCAAAAATCTCATCCACTATATTGGCATATCCCTCACAGGCAAAAACTGAAGTCCAGAAACAGTTTCCTAAGAATATCTCAGGAACTTACAACGGCAACAGAAGAAGCCAGGTTACAACTATGGGAAGCTAAGGCTCCCCTTCCGCATGGCTGGGGAAGAGTGTCTGAATCTTTGCCACCTGGTTATGACAAGGGATGGTTGACGTGGAAGTCTTTTTTTTTTTAACTGCTTAACGTCTCTTAACGGCGAGGTCTTCAGAGACGGTGGAAGTCTTTGAATAGGCTGAGATCAGAAGTGGGCAGATGCAAAGTGAACTTAGCAAGATGGGGCTATGCTGAGATCAATGATATCAAGTGCGACTGCGGTGAAGACCAGACTGTTCAGCACATGCTCCAGTGTCGACTGTGTCCAGCATCCTGCTCGGCAGCTGAACTGTATGAGGCCTCAGAAAATGCACTGGAAGTGGCCAAGTTCTGGTCCAGTATAATTTGATGATTGTGATTGTGTAACTGCATGTTTCTGATACAAAATAATAATAATTATTATTATTTTATTGTTTGCTTATAAAGAAACAACAGACACATAAGTGAATATATGCATTGTCGAAAATAATCCATGTTTTTCAGTTCAAACAAACAAACAAAAAAAGAATTATGAGCTCTGTGGCAGTAGCATCTCCTATTAAAGCACTAAAAACCCTGTTACAAACACAATAATTATTTACCTCGGTTTCCAAGACTTGTTGAAAATTAGACATTGGGATCCGAGCAGTTTCTTGGTCATCTAAAAATTCTAACAAGTCATAGTACCATAAGGATGGGTGGAAAATGTTGTCTGCGCTGATACCTGACTTGAGAGAGAATTCTTAACTTTAATCATTTCTTTCCGATGACAACTTCTCAAGGAAATATTGCGTATTAAAATGTAAATATTACATAATAATGTGAACATTGTTGTAAATCTAAATTACATGTACTTACTCGTTCAAAAATAGTTTTATTTGAATTAGAATGAAGGTACTTATGCATAATCAACTAAACATAATATACATACGTCTTTTAATTTTTCAGTAATTAAATGATAAGTTTCTTTTTTTTTCCTGTCAGAATATTTCTTCGATTTAGTCTTCCACGATGTTGGCAATGATTTGTACAATTATATAAACTGAATTACAAATTCCTTTGAATACCTTCGTACATCATCCATTTCAAAGATATCTATTGAAAAAAAACTGTGCAAACCCAAAAACCTTGCAGTCAAATCTTTAGCAATTCAACGATGGCACAAGCCGCTCTTTCGAATTTGCACGTGCTACCATGTTGCCGTCCACACGCTCCGTCTTGCATGCGCAAACTACTGTACTGTAGTTTGCGCATGCAAGACGGAGCGTGTAGCAGGGGCATTAGAAGCAATAAAGTAGTCCTACTGGAACTACTCCATAGAGCAGATATACAAATAGGTGCTATCTGCGAAACTTGGTTAAAACCTGAGACAACCTTCGAACTATCAGGCTATCATACAGTAAGAGCAGACAGAAACGACGGTTATGGTGGAGCAGCAATCATAATTCGGAAGGACATAAAATACGAAGAGATCAAAATTAGAAATCCTAATGCCGGATTAGAGGCATGTGCGATTGTAATAGGCACGGCCGAGTCAAAATTTACAGTTCTTCCACTACAGAGCGCCACAAACGGTGATATCGAAACAAATACTAAGCAATATAGTGAGGGAAGTTCAATCACCGAAATTAGTCTTAGGGGATATAAACGCACATCATCAGTTATGGGATAGCCCGCAGCAGACACATCTGGACAATGTCTCATGGAAGCGAACGATGAAGAAAACCTGCTCATTTTGAATACGGAGCTACAATTCGAATTGGCTCACCTAGCCAACTAAGCTCAGCAGTAGACGTGTCATTGACGTCGATAAGTCTAGCACTGGAGGCGAACTGGAAGGTAATGGAGGAGCTATCCAAGGAGATAAATGGCTCGAGACACAAAAAACGCATTTTAGAAATTCTGATATTTTGGCCATTAAGGGTTAAATTCAGAAAAATCACTTTCTTAAACTTTGACCACAGCGGAGGTATTAACCTTTAGTATGATAACTTATTTATCTATTTCGGTTAGATATAAATGGCTCGTGACACAAAAATGCCTTGTAGAACCATTGATACTTTTTCCTTTTAAGGCTTGAATTCCAAAAAAAATTCTTTCTTAATATAAGATGTCAGCAAAGCGGAGACATTTCATAATCCTACTTCATTTAGTGATTTCGGTTATACCGAGTGTTACAGAAAAATGTATACACACTTCAGGAGAAGAAAAAACATATGGAAACGTTTTCATACAAAATGTTTATTAGCCTGAAAGTAAGATTATAAGTCTGTTTGAAATTACCCAATACACTTTCTGGGGTAAATGTTTATGTTAAGTGTTCAAAGTGATGGCCTTCTGCATCAATGCATTTCTGAACACGGGTTGCGACTGATTCGGTAACTACCGCTAAAGTTTCCAGAGGGATATCTGCGCACACTGTTCTAATCTCATCCCAAAGTTCGTTCAGGTTATCTGGTTTCCTTCTGTACACCTGGTCTTTCACTGATCCCCATAAGTAAAAGTCCAACGATGTTAGATCTGGAGAACGAGCAGGAAACTCGATTGGACCCCTGCGTCCTATCCAATTCTCTGGAAAATGTAGATCAAGGTATGCTCTTACATCCCTATGGTAGTGCGCAGGGGCGCCATCTTGTTGATAATAAATCCTCTCATTACCGTACAGTTCATGAATGGCAGGTAAAATTGAATCGTTAAGCATTCTCAGATAAAGTTCACCGGTTAAAGTACCTTCATAACGGAAAGGACCAATGAGTCCCCTACGAGTCAATCCGCACCACACATTTACACCAGGCAAATTCACAGCCGTTTCCACTGTGATGTGGGGATTATTGTCAGCCCAGTACACACAATTGTGTCTGTTGACAGTTCCATTGAGTTTGAACTGTGCTTCATCTGACCAAACCACATTCCCCACAAATCCCGGAACATTGTTAACCATGTCCCGAAACTATTCTCAAAATTGTAACCTACGATCTGAGTCGTCGTCGTTTAACTGTTGCACCAGTCTGGGAATGTACACTTTAAACTTGCCTTTCTTCAGAATGCGTAGCACGCTGACATGACTTACACCACTCTCACGCACACATTGCCTTGTAGATTTTTGTGGCGACTGCTGAAAGCGTTCCAGCACCGCAGCCGAGGACTCGTCACTCGTAGCTGTGCTAGGTCGCCCTGATCGGCCTTTGTGTACATCACACACTGTTCCATGCAGCTCGAATTTGTCACGTATACGGATAATTGTTAACCGTGTAGGTGGATCTGTACCAAACTCACGTCTCCACTGTCTCTGGACAGCAGCCACATTCTCAAATTTCCAGTACCACTTCAACAATTGCTTACGCTCTTCAAAGTTCAACCGTACTTCCGCCATGTTGATATCAGTTAAGCACCGCTGCCCGCGTCACGACCCTAGCTTGCTGCCACCTAATGAGCAAACATCACACTACGTTTGTACCAAATTTCATCCTCTCAAGCGTGAAAACGAACACTCTATGACCTTTAAAAGTGTGTATACATTTTTTTGTAACACTCGGTATATCCAGGGAGATAAATGGCTCCGGACATAAAAAACGCATTTTAGAAATATTGACATTTTTGCTTTTTAACGGTCGAATTACGAATAATTCCTTTCTTAAAATATAATATGACCACGGCGGAGACCTTAATCTTTAATATGATACCTCATTTATCTATGTTGGTTGGATATCAAGGGAGATAAATGGCTCGTGACACAAACCTGCGTTGGTGATATATTGATGATACTTTTGCACTTTAAGGGTCGAATTCAGAAAAATTCCTGTCTTAATATATGATATCACCAAATCTAAGATCTTAATCTTTAAAATTATACTTCATTAAACGATTTCAGATAGGTATCCAGGGAGATAAATGTCCCATAACACTAAAAGCGAATTTTAGAAATATTGGGAATTTTGCCCTTTAAGGGTCGAATTACGAAAAATTCCTTTCTTAAAATATAATGTTACCACGGCGGAGACTTTAATCTTTAATATGATACCTCATTTATTTATTTCGGTTAGATATTAAGGGAGATAAGTGTCTCGTGACACAAAAATGCATTGCAGATATATTGATACTTTTGCCCTTTAAGGGTCGAATACCGAAAAATTTCTTTCCTAATATATGATTTCACCAAAGCGAAAGTCTCGTCCTTTAAAATGATACTTTATTAAACGATTTCAGATAGGTATCCAGTGAGATAAATGACTTATAACACAAAAAAAATGCATTTTAGAAATATCGAGATTTTTGCCCTTTAAGGGTCGAATTACGTAAAATTCCTTTCTTAAAATATAATGTTACCACGGCGCAGACCTTAATCTTGAATATGAGACCTCATTAATATATTTCAGTTAGATATCAAGGGTGATAAATGGTTCGTGACACAAAAACGCGTTGCTGAAATATTGATACTTTTGCCCGTTAAGCTTAGAATACCGAAAAATTCCTGTCTTCATATATGATGTCACCAAAGTGGATATCTTAACCTTTAAAATGATACTTCATTAAACGATTACAGATTGGTATCCAGGGAGATAAATGACTCGTAAGACAAAAAACATTTTAGAAATATTGACTTTTTTGCTCTTTAAGGGTCGAATTCCGAAAAATTCCTGGCTTTAAATATGATGTGATCTAAGTGGAGACCATAAACTTTAAAATGACACCTCATTCATTGATTTCGGTTATGTATGACGGGAGATAATGGCTTGTGACAGAAAAACACCTTACAGAAATAATATATATAATAGTAGTCCTGTATTTAGTTGCATATTTTCAACAAGTGTTCGACAGTGGTCATTACACAGCGGAAATAGGGTAATTAAAACATGATAAATGGTAATTGGGCCTTCCCGTCGAAAGTTTCTGTTGTTAAATATACAATTAGCGCAAAATATGACCTTAAATTCCGGCAACTGCACTGGCGTCGATTTCTACCAAATCGATAATATGGCTTTAATTCTTATTAGCCTTCCACTATGAAAAACTCAGAAAACGAATTTGAAAATTTATAGAAAACTAGCATTTTCCCGCTGCTTTGCACGCGCGGATCTTGACGTTAGTAGAAATGCGGGTAGTCTGCCTCTTTCTCCACCAATCCGAAACTGGTAGTAACCTTTTGAAATTTGGAGTACCTGTCTCCACCAAATGTCATCTTCACGTTTTACACTCTCCTTTTTCGGAAAAATTGTTAAGTTAAAAAATGCTGAAATATGAGACTGCGCAAAAATGACAAAAATTATCGGTTGCGAGGTTAATACTTACTTCTGCTGTTTAATTGGGCCCGTTATGCACTTTTGATTTTAGCCAAAAATGTCAAACGTTAGCCGCCTCGCCGTTGTTTAATACAGACCTTTCTCTAAAAAAAATTATTCATCAGTCATTAAAAATAATTCTCCTTCGGTTTCTTTTGTTCAACATTGATTTTTTTTAGTTATACTCTCTGTTTAAAACTTTCACAAGCTTAACAAAAAATTCAAACCAACAATTTCTTAAGCCAGTCTACTATAACAACGAGTAAAACAAAACCATAGATACAGTCAGCGATGTTCATTGCTTAAATCTTTGGTTTACACGTTTGCCAACTTAAACATCCCACCATATTATTTTAACTATTACTTATAAAAGTTAACTAATTCTATGGTTGTTATCTCACACGGTACAGGGATCATATCAACCTAAATAGTCTAGTTTTGTCATAGAGGTCGTGGTTAGGTTGAAATTCGACCTAGACCAAGAAAAAAATGTATGGGAAAATCGTTCTGCGGCATCCATCTAAAAAATCGGGTATTTGTTTACAACGGAAACAATGCATTGTCTCCGATCGCTTGCATCGGTTCTAAGATGGCACTCGTTGTTGTACTACATCTCGGACAAATATTTTTTATTTGTTAATGTCGTGCAACTTTTTACAACGGAGTGAAGCAGAAACGGCAAGAAAACATTACAATAAAGGATTTAACCAACATTTCAATAGATTGTAATTAATTTTGCAGCGCCAGTGGCATCTAATAGCTGGGCGTCTCTCTCATATTTTGGCATTTTTAATTTAATTTGTCGTAACTTTTCCGAAAAAGGAAAGTGCATAACGTGAAGAGGCCATTATAACGAAGCAATTAATCCAAATTTCAAATGGTTAGTACCAGTAGTAGAAGACAGCTTCCCCCCCCCCCCCCCCAAAAAATGTTTTACCCTTTTTATTTTAGTATCAAATAGTAATTTCAGAGAAACAAAATATCTAAATTTCATTTTTAAAAATTTCCTATCTTTTAGTTATTATTTTAGATGCGGTTTTCATTCTGATGTTCAAAAGTTTTTTTTAGGTCTTATATTTTAACACAGTAAAATATATGAAATAAAATAAACTAAAGCTAGGTGAAACAGTATCACTAACATTCCAGTAAGGGCGTACCGAGAATTAATAATCCTTCAGGTCAGAAATTTCCTGAGGACATTCCTTTCGATATAAAGTGCATGTTATAGCAAAAAGAAATATATCTTAGATATAACCCAAAACTTTCATTACTGTCTGCGATAGCAGAGAAAATATGTGCGATAGTAATGGCGGTTAGTTCTCAACTATCTACGCCGCCAACGTTAGTATTTGCAGCAACGAATGTACTAAGATTACTACGCAAGATTTTTTAATTTCTATTAAATACATTCATAATCCATGAGTATGTATTTTTTTCTTAAAAGCTTTCATATAACTACCCACATTTCGAGCCATTTTCCTTCACCGTATTTCAGAACTGAAGTGGTTAGATTGAAATGTAGCCTGCACCAGAAACAAATTTCGTCAAAGCCATCAGGAAACACACACTGGACACGCACAATAGGTGGTAGCTTACTTCGCGATACCATGTCAATCACTAAGGCTGGCCGTCCAGTGGACGCGAATTCGCGCGAAAAATCTTCGCGCGAATAAACGCGAATACACGCGAATACGCGCGAAGAGATCGCTCCAATCCAAACATAGGTAATTTAATGTGACTCCGTCCACTGCGAGCGCCTGAATCGCGCGAACTTACGCGAGGGCGACGAGATCCAAAAATTTTTGGATTTGTTCGCGCGAACACACAGTTCGCGCGACGGATATAGACAAACTGCTTGCTCTTGTTCTAGAACGAGCCCATTAGCGGGTTCAAAAATTATCTTATACCACCAAAGAAATGTCCAAATGAAGATGTGAGAAGAAATTGGAAGAGAAATGAATTCACCAGGTAATTAATTATATTACTTATTCATTTATATAAACAAAATGCTATGTTAAATATCTATTATTTTCACACAGTATAGGCTTTATTTTTTGCTTACTGTCATCAGTATCTCTACTGGTTTGATGTGATGGGTATTAGATGATTGAATAGAAACTTCCTGGCAACAATTACGGAAACAATACAAATCGCACAAATACAAAAATTACTGGAAATCGTCAGTAAACGTTTTAAGTGAAAATATAAACAAGCATTAAGCAGCATATTTACAAAATAAAACGCTTTCAAACATTCAAAATCTTACTCATAACATCATAGGTCGCATAATATTCTTAATTGCATTCCTTTAACCAATATTCCTTACACTGTACTGCTTTTAATACAACAGTCATTCAGTTCATTCAAAACACTTTCATACATTAAAACACAACATTGATGGAATAATCATATAGATTTACAGTCGATAATTTTGTTTTTCACTTAAACAAAAAATTCAATTAATTACTCGGATCGTAATTAGTGGCGAATAACCTTTGGTACGTAACAGCACGCATAGTATTTATATATTAACTTTATGTTTGTTATCGTTTCTGATAAAATTACTCAACATAATGCATAATATTATGAAACAAACCACCGTCAATTTATAACGATTATTTGTGGCGCAGTTCAATTCATCTATTTTAGCTTTGAGACGGTTGTTTGAGCCGCCCCATCGAATTACTTTTTTGTTTCCGATTTTCAAATAATTATTTTTCTCTTCAGATGAAAGTATTTTTAAGTTTGTAAGTATATTTTAAGATTGAAATGAAAGGGTTGAGTGATACCTTTAGAAGAGAAGAAAATATTTGAAGAAAAATCAGGAAAAGTCTAAAAAAATATGACCCTATCTCAACTAAATGGAAAACTCCTTTCTTTTGGCAAAAATATTTCTCATCCATTCCTCTCTCCTTTTTGCAGTTCATCTTCTTGCTATAATTGTTGATTCCAATGCGTATTATTCCAACAACTGAGAGAAAGGCAATTCTACTGTTCTTTCTGGCACAAACAACAGCAGAGAACTGGCGACAGAATCGCGCGAATCTGCTTTCAGTGGCAGTGGACGGGGTGTCTTCGCGCCAACACAGTTCGCGCGAATATAGGCGTATTGGCGCGAACATTTTTCGCGAGAATACGCATCCACTGGACGGCCAGCCTAACATGGCATTCATTAAAACAGCTTATTAATTAATAACAATAATTGAATTCTTCATGCCTTATATTTTTGCAAGAACATTCTGGGTCTTGTTGCATTTCAAACTAACCACAACTTACACTGATATTGCCGTTACAAAATCAAACAATTCAGATACGCCTAAACACATACAATTTGGGTAGTGACAACATTGTCAATTTTAGGATAGCATAAATTATAATAATTAATTTCTTAATACATCTTTATTTTGAACTGCAACAGGTCTAAAAGACCCGCAATAATAAATCTACTGTATCGCAATGATAAGTTAGCGGTTGTGGTTAGGTTTAAATGCGGACTGGATTTCGCAATCAAATTGCAACGACGATTAAAACCATTAATTACTTGCCATAAATATCACAATTCTTTTATTCTTATTGAAGATTTAATATAATATATAGTAGTTTAACTAATGGCTCAAAGGGAGTAACTATAACCGAAGAGAAAGACAATATAAAGAATTCAAATATTAGTATATTCATCTTTGGTCAAACTCTTAAATGCGTAATTTTTACAGTATATTAAATATTAGTAATCATCATTACGTTTGATTCAGGTATTCCATATATTTAATGCATTCCAGAAAACTGAAAAACTAAATATTCCAGGTCAATATATTAAACCAGCGGTCGGCAACCTTTTAGCAGGCAAGGGCCACAAGGTGGCAAAACAAAGTAATAGCGGGCCCGCACTTACACAGTAAAAATGCGAAAACTCAGTTTTCAAATTTTATTAATACAAATGAAGAAAGTTACAAAATTGATCTTACATACTAAATTCAGTAACGTATGAGGTTGCATTTGACTGACTATTTTTGTATGTCAGCTTTCATGTGGAAACACATACCGCACGAACGTGTGTATTTAAATTATAAATAAATATAGTTAATAGTTATTTTTTATTGTAATAGTAATTCTAAACTCTAAATTGTAATACATTTTACTACTGTGAGCGTTAGTGAGTGTTTTTATTAGTGCAAAAAAAATTATTTGGCTTTGGTCTGTTCCGTGTTTACTTTCTGTGTATGTTTACATTTTTGAACGCTCGGCTTAAGTTCAGATTTTTGTTATAGAGCGAAAATATATTTAGATAAAGCTTACTTGTGAATTAATTTAGCAGATTTTTTGTAAGGTTGAGTTCAACAAATTTTGTTTCTCGTATTGTGTACTTTGTTGTTGTTAGTTTCTTGTAATCATGAGTGAAAAGTGTGAACATTGCCATAATTTTTGAGGGTTGGAATTTTTTGCGAAGGGTGTGAGAAATGGTTTCATTGGGGTGCGATTTGTAGTGGCGTCGAAGTTGGGGAAATTGAGGAGGCTCTCCCATGGTTTTGTAAAGATTGTTTCAAAAGTAGGAAGATATTGGAGCAGGAGGAAAGGATTAGTGCCCTTCAGGCTGAACTGATAGAGGCTAGAAAGGTGTTGGATAGGCTGCGCAGGGAGGGAAACAGAGATGGTTGGGAACTGGTGACAGGGAAAAGGGCAATTAGAACAAGAAGGGCTTCTGATTCTTTTGTTGTTGGGGTGAAAAATAGGTTTGCCCTGTCGCCAGAGTTAGACAGGGATGAGCCTTCTGTAGTTGTAGGTGTAGATAAAAAGCAGCAGACTTGTAGGAAAAACTGTGTAGTTAAGTCTGGTAGGCAGGGATTAGGGAAAAAGAAAGTCTTGCTGCTAGGTAGTAGCCATGGACGAGGTGTTGGGCCATTGATACAGGAAAAATCAGGATCAGATTTCCAGGTCATGAGTTTCTTCAAACCTAGTGCTAGTCTTGGTCAGGTAGTAGAAGATATAGGTTCTTTGTGTAAGGATTTCACAGATGAGGATCATGTAGTGATAGTGGGAGGAGCAGGAAATAGTTTGGGCAGGAATGATAGGTATAGTATCAGAGATGACCTGGAGAAAATAGCAGAAGCAACGTGCCACACTCGGGTCAGTGTGATGTCGGTCTTGAGACACTATGATCGGCCACAGATGAACTCTGCTGTGAGGTGAGTGAATCTGGAACTGGAACGGTATCTTATGTCTGATATTGTCTCTGGCATAGGCTTGGTACCTGTAGATGCTATTGATAGATGGGATTATACTAGGCATGGCCTACACCTCAATAGTAGAGGGAAGGGGGTTCTTTCAGATCTCATAGCAAAACAATTAATTGTGGCCACAAATTCACATGAAAAGATACCTGTTGTTAATGGTGTTAGGGCAGCTCCTTTTTTACATTAGGATCATGTATTAGGCAGAGAGTTTTAAAAGAAATTAGTTTAAACAATAATGAGTTTTCAGATACCAAAATTAAAAATTGTGTAGGGATTAATTTATTACATCAGAATATCAGTGGGTTAACAAATAAAGTACGAATTGCTAGTCCACATAAATGAATTAAATGATATCAGTAGAATTAATGTTTTATGCTTGTCTGAACACCATATAACTGCAGGAATAGGTATGTCAAATGTAACTGATTTTAATTTAGCTTCTCATTATTGTAGAACGAACTTGTAGAAAGGAGGAGTTGTCACTTATGATAGAAATGGTTATAGTTTTGAGGATATAAGTATTAGCAAATATTGTGTTGACCAACATTTTGAAGCCTGTGCTACACATCTAAGATTCAATAATGAAATTTTCATAATAGTAACAGTATATAGAGCACTGTCAGGAAACTTTTCTCTTTTTATGAACCAGTTTGAACTCTTATTAACATTTTTAAGCAGAAAAGAAGTCAACATAGTAGTATGTGGTGATTTTAATGTAGATTTTCTAAATAACTTACCCTGTAAAGTCATGTTAGGATCATTAGTCAGTTCATTCAATTTAACTCAGGTAGTTAATTTTCCAACTAGAATAATGAATAATAGTCACTCAGCTATAGACAATGTTTTCCTAGATACCTCAAAATTCAGTTATACCATCAAGCCATCCATCAATGGACTTTCGGATCACGATGCCCATTTATTAACCATCAACACTTCAATAGGAACTAGCACTAAGAGTAATGTCTTTAAACTTCAGCATGTAATAAATGATGAGTCAGTTACTTGTTTTAGAAAGTGCCTGAATACCACAAACTGGGAACAGGTATACAGTGCTCAAGGTATGGATGAAAAATACAACATTTTTAGTAACATTGTATTAAATTTCTTTGAAAGTTGTTCCCCTTGAAAAAGTGTCGTGCTTCTCAAAAAGAACAAAAGCCTTGGATAACTATTGGCATTAGAACATCATACGTTAATAAAAGGAAGTTGTATATTGCCTCTAGGAACAGTGAGAATGCTAATGTTAAAACACATTACAAACAGTACTGCAAAATACTGAAAAAGGTTATTAAAGAATCTAAAAGTATGTACTACAAAAATAAAATTCATGATTCTGAAAATAAAATTAAGACAATATGGGACATTGTAAAAAAGGAAACAGGAAAGAGTAATCAAACAAGTAATGATATTTTTGTCAAAGAAAATTCAGTAGAATCTAATTTCTCAATTGCTGATAATTTTAATTAACATTTTTTATCTGTTGCTGATAAGTTGACTGCTAATAGCTCAGTGACACACAGTATGGATTTTGTCAAAAAAGGCTTCCAAGAAAAATTTAACTCTATGTCTATAAAATTAGCTACTCCAGAAGAAATAAGAAAAATTATCAAATCCCTTAAGAGCAAATACTCAAGTGGTTATGATGGGATTTCCAGCAGATTAATTAAATTGTGCTCCACAGAATTAAGTAATATACTAAGTTATCTATTCAATATATCTTTACTTGAGGGTACTTTTCCAGAAAGGCTTAAGTATGCTGTAGTTAAACCACTCTATAAAAAGGGAGATAAGGCAGCCGTATCGAATTACCGACCAATTTCATTACTTACAGCCTTCTCC
>JARYHS010008075.1:117938587-117964859 GCA_031002005.1 Vandiemenella viatica | reverse complement strand
ACATTTGTATATGTGTGTAACAATAGATTAGTTACTTGGAAGTAGTTATTCCGTAAGGAAAAGGGTACCTGGACCAAAAAATTATTTCTATAGCATTAAACTATTGGACATGCTTCCTTTTTATTTTATTTCTTCAGTACATTACATTATATTCTCCCCATAAGTAATAACTTCTCTCCACTTTACTTCATCTTGAATATTCATATCTAGGCTATGAGATGTAACAACAGAGTCATTTGAAGGTTCTACCTGGACCTCAGCTATGCCTGTGTTAACCAAATCCCGAACCTTTCGGTATCATTTAAAGGCAATGCCTAGATAGTGGCCTTATTTACAGGAACTGAGTCTTGACTGTGCTGTTGTACCCTCTCTATATGATATTTTACTTTTTTAATTCATTACACATTTATTCTATCATAGTAATACCTCGTTTCTTCTCCACTCATTCTATTCATTCTAATGCTCCGGTATACCTTACAAACTATATATTTTTAAAAGAAAGTCCTAATAGACAATAAACTTTTATGTAATGGTATGCTGTGGTAACAGCCGAAGACTGCACATCTGACCAAGATCGTCAATATTGGTAAATGACAGCTTCCACTTAGTGGTTATAAACCTTTACTATCATTACAGTTGAATTGTGCACAACCACAACAATCAGTACTATTTACAAGTGTTTTGTGGCACTAAATAACAACAATATGCTAACTATAACTTAATAATAATAGGAAATTCCAATATTATGGAGTTTATATTTACACACCTGTGCCTTGCACTAGTGTTAAATCTTTTCATTCACCTTAAACTAAGTGATCATTTTCTGAGTTGTAGATTCAATGTCCTGATTGAATTTGTACACAGGATGAGGCAGTAAGCATAGCTTACTCCTCTACAAAAAGAAAACCTTTTTTCTATATTTCCAGTTCACCTTTTCCCAGTTATTCATACAAAACAACTTTCTGTTTTCAGTTAATCTTACTTTGCCAGAACAGTAACATGGCAAACAAACTTCAAAAATATGTAAAGAACTCTGAAAATGTTCAACACCATTATTCTTTAACTGTTTTGATTCATAATCACAAACATAATTCTCCCCAACAATGGAAAAAATGTCACAGTTTACATCCTTCAAAATCATCAAACTACTTAATCCATCTACCTTCATTAAAGTCTCTTCCATCTCTTTTACCTGACAAAAGTCACCTGGTCCTTTAAAGTCTCTGATATCAAACAATTTTATAGACTTACAACCCTTTTCTACTGATTCATCTGTCTTCGTGTAAGTTTCCACCTGGTTACTTTCATGCTTAAACTCACCTTTTAATTGAAACCCTTCTTTTACAATTTGTCTATCCTTTACATGATTTACATCACCATTAATTGTAACATCACTCATCTCATATTTTTCCCTTACAGTATTAGGCCTACTATCATTACTTTCAATTGTATTACTTAATGATTCACAATGAATTGCATTCGTACTTTGTTCAAACCCTCTAATTACTAGACTCTCATTGCATACTTTTAGTTCATCTATCCTTGTATACTGTTTTTCAGCCCTTTCTACATACTTATCTAACTTCTTGTTTATTTCTTGCATGATAACCTGAGATTGGGATAATTTATTACTTAATTGTTTTTCAAAGGTGTTTTGTAACTAAAAAATCTTTGCATTTTGACTATCTATTTTTGAAATCAATAGGACAAGGAGCTCATCTGTGGAAGGTTTGGTGGTTTGTGTGCTGGTACAGGGTGTTTGTTCAAGCCTTTCATTTGGCTGAGATTGATTAGAAAATCCCAGAAAATCTTCTCCAGGAGTGGATGTAGAAAATTGAGTCACGTTCAAAGAATCCCTATCCGGACTATTCAGCATAATACTGTTGGTGGGAAGGTTTATATCTGACATTGTGTTAGTAGGAAGATTGGATTCTGTATGTGAGTTAACCTCTTTTACCGGCGATAATTCACCAGTTAATCCTCTCTCCATGTTGAAGAACCAGAGAGACAGGTAGATTAATATTCAGGGACTGAGAAAAGTTGCTGCGAAAAAATAAATAAGTAACTTCTCGTAATTACAACAGGAAGAAAGTACGATCTTAGTAAAAGAGTTGCCCACTATTTGATAAATAGTACCGTTTGAATAAGGCACGCGAGTGTTCAGTATAATTAAAACCTACCAAACAAGCAAGAAATGAAATGATTTAACAAGTTCTATTCAACTCCAAAGTTCGTAAATATTCCGACTTCAAAATGAAACCATGAAATTAACTACAAAGTTTCACTCTTGGAAGGTATTTTATAGTCATTTACGTCAGGACGCTCCACTGGTAACGCCTCATAAACATATACTTAACTTAAATGAAAGATTCGTAAACAAATCTCGCCAACCGCAGACAGATGTTTACTCCAAAGACTGTAGCTTCGTCGTGTCTGTTATCCGCGACCAGATGTTCGTCGTAGATATGCTCCAACAGCCAGAGATGAAAATAATTATATCAGTCGTTCTCGTCGCCGTAAATTCCAGCGATTCTTCTAGCGGCGTTGTCGAATCTTCGTCGTATCTGTTAAATGCTTTTCCTTCCATAGCCAAGTTGCTTTGGTTGATACACTTTTTTCACTGCCGAGTCCTGTCACGGTCGCCATGTCGCGCTCCTGGTTATAATTAAAAATATAAATAACTCAGTTCTACGCTTTTAACAGATTAACATTTATTGTTCCCAATTCTTATTCTTCTAGGAACTACATCGGTCTTAAAGTATCCGAAGAATGCAAGGTTCTTCAGCAGTGAACTCGTAACAAAGCAACCGTTCGGCCTGTACGTCGCTAAACCTCTCTAGCTATCTCTTGATCTTTCTTATCGCCATGGCAACTTACATTTCCTTGCTATAGGAGTAAATATATCATTTTTTGTTTAATTTCATGGCACAAAACTATGATTTTCTTATGAAATTATTCTGTTCTGTCACAAACTAAGCAAGGAAACATGTTCTTTATTTTCGATTTGTCTCGTCGAGTTACATACGAATTCATCATCAAATTTCGCTATGGTGAAATTTTTTCTCCTGGCTGTCACGATTATCGTAGAATCCCCACTCCATGTATTAACATTAACAGCTTAATGTCCTTAGGGAGCGTCCATGACGTGGCTTTTATCTCTACCCCCCTTCCGCCACGTAGCACGCAGCTCTTCCCCCCAGTTGTTTCAAGGAGACATTGTTTTTTTGTCAGACTAAATTACATACAGAGATAATTAAATGACGGAAATAAATATTTACATGTTGTTGAGTGTTCTGAACCTCATTTTAACTGGAACAAATAATATCCTCCACTTCCCCCCTCACGTAGCCCAGCGTAGCTTTCCAGACAACCCCTACCCCCTAGACTGAGCCACGTAGTTTATGGACTCTCCCTTATTCCTGGACTTTCCCACATACAATATTAAGTTAACCAGATTTTATAAAACTGCAGTCCATTAGATTACAGTCTTCCCACAATGCAATAAAACCTCCGACTTAATCTTCAGCGATAGTTTCTGCTACACGTTAGCCAGAGATAACACAACTCCCCTACTCAAAGAAATTTATCAGATACAAATATTTAATTCAAACTCGGCCAAACTACTCTCACAGCTAGATATCCAGAATGTTGTTTCCATACTACTATATTTAAATATAACAAAGCTATAAGTAACACAGTATAATTACAATAAAAAAGTAAAAACCATTAATGAGACCTTTGCAGAGGTTTTTAAAATTATAATAAAAAATTAATAAACATCAATGAGACTTTTGCAGTGGTTTTTGAGATGCTGTTTGCAGGCAAATTGAAATGCCATGGCGGGTTTGTAGTTGGGCAGCCCTGGTATTATGAAGCATTTGTATTACATTTTCCTCAAATCCTTGGCACATTAGCTTCATCACCCATTCCAGTAAATTGAAAGTTTTGGTAATAAGTTAATTGTTGGAAGCACAACAAAAAATTTACATGGAATCTCTCACAATGTTTGCAGAATCCCAATCTGTAACTGTGTAATTCCCTGTGCACAAGCACCAATCAAATTGCTGAAATTGCTGAAGTATACACGAAAGGACTAAAGGTAGTAGAAAAGCACTCCAGTTACAGAAAATTTGAACTAGGCCAGGCAGGTACTGGCAATCTTCGCAACGTAAAACGAGAGCGCTAGTCCCTAAAGAACTGTGGCTGTTTGTGATTATCACTGTATGAACTGAAGCAACGAACTTCGGTTTGTGGTGGACATACTTTTCTAATGTTGTTTGTTCCATCAATGCCATAATGTTACTGAGTACTGACAATAATTACTAAATGAATAAGCTGATTAAATCAGTTAAGCTTCAACTTTTTTCTACAAGTTATTATTTGTCTATAATATCATAACCTCAAAGTCTTCCTTTTCTTCCTACTCTTCGTAGAGTAAAAAAGTTTATATGTTTTCACACTAGCATTGAAGTGCTAATACATGTAGTGTTACTGAGAAGTGTTTGCAGTTGATGTATATACATATCAATATAAAACTTTATTGGTGTACATATATTATACAAGTTTATAATTGGACTTCAACTAGATACTGATAAGTTTTTCCGTGGCGAGCAGGGCAATAGTCTGGGGCCTCGCTCTTGAAGGGGCCTCGCGCAGTTACCCGACTAGAAAAAAGTTTATATTTTAAAAAAAATATTTAACCCTTAGCTATTAGTTTAGGGTTACCAGACGTTCCCGTTTGCCGGGGACAGTCCCCGTATTTAGCTCTCTGTCCCCGAATAGATTTTGTCCCCTCAATGTCGCCCGGATTTTTACTGTTGTCCTCAGAATTTTTTTTAATTAAGCGAAAATTCTTTGAAAGCCCTGATTTGCTAATGCGTTCGTTTGAAACAAGAGATACGAAACACATTTCTTACCTTGTACGTATCTAGGATTAAAAGAAAATTACAAGGATACTGCGTCTTGGACTCAACAGCTTTGGAAAATCAAGTCTCCTTAAAGGCTCGGTCGCACGGGGCGATTTTTGTCGCTGCTACTAATCGCGGCGATCATTCGCCGCGATTAATAGCAGCTATTAGCCGGTCACACGGAGCGATTGGTTTGAGCGATTAGGTTGTGGCTAGAGAAGTAATGTATCAACCTCATTCGTTGGTTATGATATCGTACAACCCGCGTCGTATAGTTCTGAGACGATTGATTCTTTCGGCTAATGCTGAGTTGAGTAAACATTTGTAAAATTAAATTTTAAAAAGAAAAGAAAATGGGTCCGCTACTGGATTAGACGAATAGAAAAAAGCTGAAGCTTCTGCGTTTCTTCTGATAGAACTAGGATCCACAAGCCTACAGAAATATTAAACGACTAGACTACCCGTGCGAAAATTTCGCGAATAAAATGCGATGAATAGTGAGGTTGAATGCTTGTAATATAATGAAAAGTAGAAACGTACTTCGCATCAAAATACTCACAACATATTACGAAACAGTTAGGAGAATTTAAAACACTCTGTATTTATGACAAACTGTCACTGACATTAACAGAATAAAACCAACCTGAACAAAATGCACACAACATATCCACATACACAGACGGAAAAAAAAATCCCAACACCAAGAAAGACTTGTGTTAGATAAACGAAATTTGGTAGGCGTGTTTATACATCTGAAAGATGACATCGATTCAAATTTCGCGCTTCGCGCATAAGTGTGGCGCTAGTAGCGCTACTCAGAGCTTGCAAATCAGGTTTGCTTTAAATACGCGCTGTAAAGTTTGTGAACGTTATTTACCGCTGAGATTTGACATAGTGAGTTGATGTTAGCCAAGAATGCCTTTAAGAAGACGAAGAAGCCATTATCAACAGCTCACCGAGTTTGAACGAGGTCGTGTAATAGGGCTACGAGAAGGTGGATTTTCTTTTCGCGATATTGCAGAAAGACTTGGCCGGAATGTATCCACTGTGCATGATTGTTGGGTGCAGTGGTCAAGGGATGGTACTGCCTCAAGAAGACCGGGTTCCGGGAGGCCACGTGGCACTACTGAGAGGGAAGACCGCCGTATTCGGCGTACAGCTGTGGCGCATCGTACTGCGTCTGCGGCAGAAATTCGAGCTGCAGTTGGTACCACAGTGACACAACGAACTGTTAGAAATCGGTTACTTCAAGGACAGCTCCGAGCCAGGCGCCCTGTAGCGTGCATTCCACTGACTACAAGCCATCGCCGTTTGCGACTCCAGTGGTGTCAAGCCAGAGCTCATTGGAGGACGGAGTGGAGATCTGTTGTGTTTTCTGATGAAAGCAGGTTCTGCCTTGGTGCCAGTGATGGCCGAGTGTTGGTCAGAAGGAGGCCAGGGGAACGCCTGCAACCAAACTGTCTGCGGCCTAGACACACTGGACCTACACCTGGAGTCATGGTCTGGGGAGCAATTTCCTATGACAGCAGGAGCACTCTTGTGGTTATACCAAACACACTGACTGCAAATTTGTACGTCAGTCTGGTAATTCAACCTGTAGTGCTGCCATTCATGAACAGCATTCAAGGGGGAGTTTTTCAACAGGATAACGCTCGCCCTCATACCGCTGTTGTCTCGCAACGTGCTCTACAGAGTGTCGACATGTTACCTTGGCCTGCGAGATCACCAGATCTGTCTCCAATTGAACACGTATGGGATATCATTGGACGACAACTCCAGCATCATCCACAGCCAGCACTGACCGTCCCAGTATTGACAGCACAAGTACAACAAGCATGGAACTCCATACCACAAAGTGACATTCGAAACCTGTATGACACAATGCATTCACGTTTGCAGGCTTGCATTCAAAATTCTGGAGGTTACACCGGCTATTAATTTAACAGTATTTCACATTTGAAATGCATTTTCTTGAGCTTAAATTAACCTGTGATCTTGAAAATTTAATCAATTAAACATGTTAACTTGACAAATGCATTGTCCAAATTTCATTACTCTACAATAATTTTTTCTTGGTGTTGGGATTTTTTTTTCCGTCTGTGTATCTGAAATATTTGTTGCTGTGCAAATAAAATGTTTACATAGGAATTGTGTAGTAAAACGACAGTGTTTCCGTAACAGAAAAAAAAAAAAAATCCGAAAAGCTACTTATTGATTAAAAAAAAAAGTTTATTGACATCTCTGCGATATCCGCTATTGCAATCTAGGGACTTGGGTCTTAACAGTCTCATACGCGCTACCTCTTTAAGCAACAAATTCAGAAAAATTCTTTATTAATTTATGATTTGACCTAGCTGGAGACCTTAATTACGCGCTTTATATTAGCTTGACTTGTATGTATGTATGTATGTATGAATGAATGTAACGGAATTTTACAACTCCATTTTGACCCACTTCCAGATGTCCGAGCTGTTTGAAATTTGGCACACATATTAAGAACCGGTGACAATACAACAATTTCATAGCTATATCCTGCTATTCTCATTACTTTGAGAGTAACAACAGAAAAATGGTTGAATATCTTGGAATTTTACAATTTAATTTTAACCCAATTCCAGATGTCCGAATTGTTTGAAATTTTGCTCATGTGTTGATAACTGATTACAATACAATAATTTCATAGCTATGTCTTGATATTGACAGTAAAAACATAAAAAATTTGCACAAATTTTAAGAACCGTTGACAATACAGTAGTCTCTTAGCAACGTCCTGCTATTCTCGTTACTCTGACGGTAACAATAGAAAAATGGTTGCATGTAATGGAATCTTTCATTTCAGTGTTTACTCGCTTCCTGACGTCCGAATCGTTTGAAATTTTGCACACTTATTAAGAACCGATAAAAATTCAATAATTTCACTCTCACCACGTTGTCAGAAACAACTTAAAAGTGGTTGAAGTTAATGGAAAATTTCATTTTAATTTTCACCCACTTCAGAAAGTCCGAATTGTCTGAAATTTTGTACATGCATTAAGAACCAATGACAATCCAATAATTTCATATCCATGTCTTGGTAATCTCATTACTTTGACAGTAAAAACACTAAAGTGATTTAACCGTCTTATGAAAGATGAGGCTCATTTTCACCAACTTTCCGAATCGTCTTTGTGGCCTAGTTGGTTAAGGCGTGTGACTGGCGAGCAGACTTTCCATGCTCGAATACCGATTTCGGTTCGCATTTTTTTGCGGATATTATTAATGGAAAAGATTAGGATAACCCAAGGTTAGGACTTCAAGTTAAACTACACGTATCCTATACTTGATGGGATTACTGAGTTAGGCAAATGCAGCCGCGACATTAGTGCACAGGTGCTATTCGAGAAATCTTCGTCATTTGGCGGCCACACCCTTCGGAGATTTCCCGCCCAATATAGCCATCATCATCATCATCGTTCTCCAGTTTCCCGGGTGTGATTTACGATCCTTGGTTGCTGTAGACGATCGTCTTCCGCTGTCTCCTATCCAGAAAGGTTTCTCAGTCTGCAGTCGCTTAACGTGATGTTGAATAGTAAGTATTCGAAATATTACTTCGTACCATTATAGAATAGTAGCCTTCCCCGTTTACCCTGCTATTGGATCTCTTGTTGAGTTGACCATTTAATTGTATTTTACTCGTTGGAATAATAATTAAAAAGGAAACTACAACCCAAAGAAAAAGAGAGATTGGCGAAGAAAAGCCAACAGTAAGAAACATACTTTTTAAACTATCTGAACTAAAAAGTTAAAAATAAACTTGTAGTTTAAAAAACTAAAATCACGCTTTCGTAGTAATGTGAACTAAAAGGTTAAAAATAATATTTAAATATAAACATTTTGTTTAACAGTGATAGGACGTCACACAATTCAGGATAATTTTTTTTTTTTTAATAAGCTTAAAGTATAAAGTCACTGATTACAAAATTATCTTTAATGTTAAAAAAGCGTGGGGTGCGCTCTACATAACTACAATGTCTTTACAAACAGCCAACAACAAAAAATATAAGACAACTGAAATAGCACCCCATGCTTTTTTACATTAAAGTTAATATTGTAATCAGTGACTTTATTCTTTAAGCTTATTCAAAAAAAATTATCCTGAATTATGGGACGTCCTATCACTGTTAAACGAAATGTTTATATTTAAATATTATTTTTAACCTTTTAGTTCACATTACAACGAAAGCGTGATTTTAGTTTTTTAAACTACAAGTTTTTTTTTTAAATGATATGTCATTTATCAATTTCGGCTAGGTATCGAAGAAGATAAATGGCTTATAGTAAAAAAATACATTGTATAAATAATATTGATACTTTCGCCCTTTAAGGGTCGAATTACAAAAAATTTCTTTTATAAAATATGGTGTGACCAAAGCATCCACCTTGGTCTTTAAAATGATACCTCATTTATAGATTTCGGTTAGTTATCAAGCGAGGTAAAAAAAAAAAAGTTTTGAGACATGATGATATTTTTGCCCCTTAAGGGTTGAATTTGGAGAAAGTTTTTTCTTAAAATATGATGTGACCATAGCGGATAATTTAATATTTAAATCGATACCTCATTTATTGATTTCGGTTTAGTATCAAGGGAAATAAATAGCTAGTGACAGAAAAATGCGTTAAAAAAATATTAATACTTTTGCCCTCTAATGTTAGAATTTTTAAAAATTTCTTTCTTAAAATGTGGTAATGGAACCGAAGACATTACGGAGACCTCAATCTTTCAAATCATACCTCGTTTATCAATTTTGTTTAATTATCAAGGGAGATAAATGACTCGAGACACCACAAAAAACGCGTTTTAGAAATACTGATATTTATGCCCTTTAAGAGTTCAATTCAGAAAAATTCATTTCTTAAAATGTGATATAACCACAGCGGAGACCTTAATTTTTAGAATGAGACCACATTTATCTATTTGGGTTAGATATTAATGGAGATAAATGGCTCGTGACACAAAAATGCGTTGTAGAAACATTTATACTTTTTCCCATTAAGGGTTATATTCCAAAAACATTCTTTCTTAATATATGATGTCACCAAAGCTGAGTCATTACTCTTCACACTCCTACTTCATTTAACGATTTTGGTTAGAAATCCAGGGAGATAAATGGATCGAAACACAAAAAACGTATTTTATAAAAATTGACATTTTTGCCTTTTACGGTCGAATTAAATATAATGTTACCACGGCAGAGACCTTATTCTCTAATATGATACCTTATTTATCCATATCAGTTAGATATTAAGGGATATTAATTGTTCGTGGCACAAAAATGCGTTATAGAAAAATTAATACTTTTTCCCTTTAAGGGTTGAATTCCAAAAACATTCTTTCTTAAAGTATGATGTCACAAAGCTGAGACATTACTCCTCATAATCCTACTTCATTTATCGATTTTGGTTAGATATCCAGGGAGATAAATGGCTTTAGACACAAAAAACGGATTTTAAAATAATTGACATTTTTGCCCTTTAAGGGTTGAATTACGAAAAATTCCTTTCTTGAAATATAATGTTACCACGGCGGAGACCTTATTCTTTAATATGATACCTCATTTATCTATATCGGTTAGATATTAAGGGAGATAAATCGCTCGTGACACAAAAACGTATTGCAAAAATATTGATACTTGTGCCCTTTAAAGGTCGAATTTCGAAAAATATCTGTCGTAATATATGACGTCACTAAAGCGGAGATCTTAATCTTTAAAATGATACTTCATTAAACGATTTCAGATAGGTATCCAGGGAGATAAATGACTCGTAACACAGAAATCAGCATTTTAGAAATATTGACATTTTTGCCCTTTAAGGGTCGAATTCCGAAAACTTCATTTCTTAAAATATGATGTGACCAAAGTGGAGACCATAAGCTTTAAAATGACATCTCATTCAATGATTTCTGTTAAGTATGAAGGAAGATACAGGCTTGTGACAAAAAAAATACCTTATAGAAATAATATATATGATTAACTGAAGGAAATATTGATAAAATACTTGAAGTAGTTGCTCCTCAACTTATGAAAAAGAAACACTGACAAGAGTTGCGATTCTATGTAAGACCAAACTAGAAATTAACTAATGTTACATGGCAAGTGGTGATATTCTGAAGTCTGTGGAGTATTTATTCATAGCTAAATTATTTTCTGTATGCATCCTTAATGTTCTTAATTTTTTCTGAGATTTTCGCCACATGGAATGATCAGTCTAGTGTCATTCAATTAATTAAAAAACCTACTCAAAGGATTTTATTTTTAATTTATTTATTGTTATAGTGGTGCAACACTCCTTCCGATAATCATAAAAGAACATAAAATTCAACCATTTGGTCACATTTCCTTCCCCGTTTTCCATAATGACAAAAAAAAAAACGGTGAACGTCAGACAACAATAAAATGAGTAGCGATTGGGCTGTCAGACAAGGCGACAAGAACGCTGTGTAGCGCCCACTGGGTCACGTGACCGCCACATCGCGCGCTACTAGCGATGAGAATTGAACATGTTTAATTCTAATCGCTGCGATTTTTTATCGCTGCTAGAAGGGTCAATTGCAGCGATTACATTGTCACACGAAGCGATTAATCGCTGCTATTCAAGTCGCAGCGATAAAAATCGCCTTAAGGCTCGGTCACATTGCGGACAGAAATACCGCAATATGCTGGAGCTAAAATCGCAGTCTTCGACGAATTACCGGATTTTTCCGACTGGGGCCTATTACCGGTAACCGCATTTTTAGGACCGCACCAAAGACCGGAATTTTGAAGCGGGTGAAAGCGGTTATATGCGCCGGTATACCGACCCAGAAACACGATATATGCGTCCTCTGTGAGGAGGGGCCCTGTCTCGCCGCACCCGCCTGGGCAAGTTGACCCAAATTAGTCTTTCAGATGCTGCTATTAACAAATGACTTTGACCAAACAGTGTACAAGAGTTTAGTTCCAGTAGCCATCTATAATGATGGAACATGAAATCAGGTGAGTGTGGTGAGCATTGAGGTGTATTGAAAAGACATGCTGTCCTCTGCCCATCCTGTAACACCTCAGTCTGGTCGTGGGGTGTGAGGTTCCTTTCCTCCAGTTACTTGTATGCATGTGGTAATGTATAGAATTGTGGTGTATGTATGGGCATATGTGTGTGTGTATGTTCCTATATGGTTGTGTGTCTAATTATGGTGATAAGACTCAAGAAATGACTTTGACCAAACAGTGTACAAGAGTTTAGTTCCAGTAGCCATCTATAATGGTGGCACCCGAAATCAGTTAAGTGTGGTGAGCACTGATATGTATTTTAAAGTCATGCTGTCCTCTGCACCCCACAGTCTGGACTAGGGGGTGTGGGGTTCCTTTCCTCCAGTTACTTGTATGTAAGTGGTAACTTATAGAATTGCGGTGTATGTATGGAATAATCTTTACAATTAGCACTCCTGTTTCATCTACATCCATTTTGTCTTATACCTCATTCAAAATATAAACAATATGTGGCTTTTAAGCTAACCCAACCTTTAATCATATAAGAACAAACGTAAGTACAACGCGTAATTAGGACAAATGCCGAAAGCTTCCCTGGATTTTGGTGAAAAAGTTGTGAAACGTCCCCGGATTTGGAGAAAAAATTATGGTAAACCTATGTAAGTTACAACAATAAAATAAAGTTGGTTAAAGTAGAAATATGAATAGTGATAAGTTCCTAAATAATGTTTATAATTTAGATTTATTCAATGTCAGATTCATATAATGGTAATGAAATTAATTAATTTATCAATGAATATTATTTTTTGTAATTTTACTCTAAAACATGATTGAAACATTTATTACTACTTAAATTTTGCACCTTGAATGTTTGGTTTTGTTACTTTCATCATGTTTATAATTTACACTTTGGGGAATTCCCCTGTTTCATTTTGTTAGTCAACTCTTGTCACCTTAAGCCAGAGACAATATAACCTCACACTTATTTTGCTAGCAGCTATAAGTTCATGCCACACTTGACCGATAGTGGCCGCACTGTCACTGCACCAACAGTATGCAGTGTGTCGGGTAACCCCTCTCATGTCCACAGTTGGCCGTCGCTTGTACATGTGACGGTCATGTTCCTACTCATTCTTCAGTCTCGCTGATAGTTTTTGTGTGGTTGTTTCATGGAATCGATGTTCAAAAATCTCTGTAAAAGTGATTCGGGTTTCACAACTAGGTTTGCCAACCATACTCTGCTACATCCTCAAAGCCCATCAAAAATGATGAATTGAACAGAATGTTCTGGCTTTGCAGTTGCTTAACCAAAAGAACTATTTATACAATAAAGCTTAATGCAATTCCTCATGCCTTGCACTGTAGCAAAAAGTTACAGTTGTATTCCAGGTCCAGCATGCATTTCAACCTAACCACAAACTATGCTAAAGTGGCTGCTAGAAAATAAATGCTTCAATCACACATGAATCAATACAGGCACTGAGTCACATGTTAAAGCCAACATGAACACTATCCCAAATCTTCATTGATTTTTACACCTTTCTATTTGGTTATCCATGATTCAAATTGATATAATAATGTTTGAATGGCTGATACAGTTATATATTTCTGAAATAACAGCCCCATTAATATTCCTCAGTGAAAGCAAAGGAAATTAAAAATAAATCTTAAAAACTTGGATTATGTGACATAATATTAGATTCAACTGTAGTCTAGGCTGCACAAATCATGATCAGTGTGTAAGTATTTTTGTTCAAATGAAGTAATAATTTCCGTAACATGCTAACTGTTTCAATTATTTTGAAAAAAAAAAATATCAGTTACTCATGGCCTCTGCCGTTAGGTTAAATGCCAGTTATAATTCTGACCGAGACTGAATAACAATAACCAAAAGTACCGCTAACATCGAAATATAAAGCTAATAATATATTTTATAATATTTAATTAAAATTGCAATGGGGCACACACTCAGGTGGCAATTTCCATACACACCCATCTTCCACCCACCTACATTTTCCCTCTACAAAAATAAAATTAAAATTCTTTTAATATTTTTGGTAAATTATTTATCATTTCACTTGGTAACTTATTCCAATCCCTAACACCCTTACCTAAAACAAAGAATCTTCCCACTCCCTTGTGGCTGAAATTGAGTGCCAGCTTGTGGTCATGGTCATCTTTTCCCTTTCATGCATTACTTTTCATTCTTACACTAATATCTTTCAATGCCTCATCACCAGTAGGTATATGCCTTGTCCACTCCCACGGCCCTCTTCACCCTCCTCCTGTATTCGTATGAATCACATTCCAGCTCTTTTGTCATATCTGATATTGATTTCATACTGCTATAATTTACAGAAAAATCTAGCAGCCCTTTTTTTGCACCTTCTCCAACTACTGTATTTGAAACTCAAAATGTGGGTCCCATACTACATTACCATATTCAAGCAATGGTCTGACCAAAGTTTTGTAACCCAATTCTTTTATCTTACATACCTATGGGCAACAAATTTAACTAATACTTCTATATATCAAATGAATATTACAGAAATATAAACAATAATAATTAATATATCAATTTAAATGAAAAAAATACTTTTCTTCGATGTTCTGACAGTTAACTTTTTTGCTGATGTTGAACTAAGTAGAAATGTTATTAAATAACACTGATAACCACTACTATGTATTCTCTGGTCATTGTCAGTTGGGCAGCAGGGATAGAAAGTGTGAAGCCAGCATCACAGACAACAGTACGTCGTGGCCAAGGGTTACATTTTATTACAATAGAAGATTAATCATTATTTTGTGTAGGTGTACTTTATAATCTACAAAAGTAATAAGTACATTAAAATACTTTCTTTAACTGTTTCACATTATCACCTCACTGGTTGATCTTTTTGGTTCAAAAATAGTATTCAAACGCAGTCAGCACAAACCACCATTAAAAGTCTTTCACACACTATTCTGGATTGAAAGATTCTTGCATTTTTGAACGCAATCTCAATTAAATGTCAAACCTCAATCAGTTCGCACTTGGCGTGCTTCTTATGTTCGTGGTTGCTTTCAATTCATTCAATATTTTTTGTTAATAGAGAATGAGACCATCAAATATTTTAATTTAAATACATACTGTGAAGATGCTATATAATTTCATGTAGTCATAGAGTTTCTTAATGGCTGCACAGTGTACCTCTCTTGTAGCAACCTAACTTACTCTTGTATTCATTCCAGGAAAAAGAAATCTATGGTTAATGTGGAATTCCAACCAAAAAATGTCCTAACATTTTGCAATAACAAATCAATGCTTCACCAGAGGTAAAATTCAATTTTAAGACATGTAAATTTGTAACCAAGACTGGGATTAAACCTGGTATGCTGTAGCAATCTGAGACATTAGGCCAAATTTATAAGAAATGAAAAATATATTTCAAATATAATAAAATAAATGCAGTCTTTTCCTACACAATGTGCTTTCTTTCTGTTATCTCAGAACATAAAAAATAGGGTTTTACCTTTGTCAGAGTATCTGATGGAAGATGAAATTTTAAGAATACTTAAAATGATGCAATCTACATTTTACAATTATCTGATGGTTGAAGAAAATACAATTTTTTAAGGTAATCGATACGACGAAAATATCATTTGCCATGAAGGACCGAAAATTTTCAAACTGTCTCCATATACTTCTCCACATACATGAGCCCGACACTGGACCACATCATCAAAAAGTAAACCAAACTAATGATGGCGGGGTGTTGGCCAAGTGTCGGAAGAGATGTATTGTTGTTTGAACTACCTTCAATCAAGTAGGCACCAATAATAACAAACTTGACATTGCGGTGTTTGTGCTGACCACTATCAAGTCTAATGTGGCCCGACCTGTATGCATTAAAAAATCATTTTTTTACAGCATATTTCTTTCGGTAGGTAAATAAACATTAAATGATATAAAGTTTTAGTAAGTATTACATTATTAGCAATAATTATACTAAAGAGTTGTTATAAAAACTGTAAAGTACTTGTATATTATTTCTGAGTTTTATGTGCAGAGCAAGTGCTCGTTTGCATGATTATGATGTCAGTAGAAAATCTGGGTCGAGTAGTACAAAAAGGAAATGAGCTTTTTAAAAAAAGCAGGTACTTTAATTAAAGATTTTAGCCTTAGTAAAAGCCACAAACATTATTTTTAAATCCCTGCATGTATCTTATAATGCAATTATCATCATTTGTCATTTTTAAGTTTTGCTAACTTCTATAAATCCTCTAATGTAATATTTTAACTTTTGTTTTTTATTTATAACCCTGGATTTCTTGTCAGTCCTCAGCAATACCTACTCTTTAGATTCACATACTTAAAAAAAAAAGTAATAAAAAAAATGAAATTGTAATGGAATGCATGCCCCCGGGGCAAATTCCCTCAACACCCATCTTACCCCGTTATCCACCTAAATTAACCTTTTACAAATTTTAAATTTAAACTCTTTCAACGTTTTTGGCAAATTATTAATCATTTCTATTCCAATCCCTGACACCCTTACCTAAAACAAAGAATCTTCCCACTCCCTTGTGGCTGAAATTGAGTGCCAGCTTGTGGCCATTGTCATCTTTTCCCTTTCATGCATTACTTTTCATTCTTACACTAATATCTTTCAATGCCTCATCACCAGTAGGTATATGCCTTGTCCACTCCCACGGCCCTCTTCACCCTCCTCCTGTATTCATATGAATCACATTCCAGCTCTTTTGTCATATCTGATATTGATTTCATACTGCTATAATTTACAGAAAAATCTAGCAACCCTGTTTTTGCACCTTCTCCAACTACTGTATTTGAAACTCAAAATGTGGGTCCCATACTACATTACCATATTCAAGCAATGGTCTGACCAAAGTTTTGTACCCAATTCTTTTATTCTCTCATACATCTCCTCATCACCCTCTCCAACAAGTACAGAATTTTGAAACCTTTTCCTGCTACCTGTCCAATGTGATCTTCCCAGTTAAGCTTGTTATCAATTGTAATGCCAAGATATTTACATTTCAAGTCTTCAATAAGCAATTCTTTCCCCACCTTGTAATCATAATAAACCTTTAGTTTGTTATTTGTGTCTATAGTAAGCTGACTCTTCGTTGCATTTATCTTCATCCCATGTTTACCAACCCAACTAGATATCCTGTCCAGATCACCCTGCAACTGTTTACAATCCTCAACCGTTTTGATCCTTTTATATACCAATTTGTCATCTGCAAACAATCTAATTTCTGATAATAAACAATCAACACAGTTATTCATTAGAATAATAAATAGTAATGGTCCCAATACGCTACCTTGTGGCACTCCCATTTTTACTTCTTTTGATACCGCATTTCCTTCCCTAACTTTCTGTTTTTTACCTTTCAAAAACCCTTCTATCCAGCAAATAACTTTCTGATCCACTCCAATAGATTTTACCTTATTTACTACCATCTTATGGCTCACTCTGTCAAAAGCCTTTGAAAGATCTGGTGCTACACTATCAATTTGACCTCCCTTGTCCATTTCGTCCAAAATATCTTGCATATATCCCACCAATTGAGATTCACATAAATATCCTTGCCTAAAGGCATGTTGTCTACTTGGAAACTTCTTATGCTCCTCACATATATTTCTGATGTGGTTGCATATCAATCTCTCCATTAACCATCATCTTCATTATCGTTGGGGACCAACTCCAGTCTCCCGGGTGTGGTTTACGAGCCTTGGTTGTTATTGATGATCGTTTTCCACTGTATCCTATCCAGAAAAGTTTTTCTGTCCATGGTGTATTCCCAATTCCAGCCTGTTCTCTCTACATCCTACTTCAGTTGGTCTGTTCATCTTCTTCTTGGTCTTCCCACTAGTCTTTTGCCCACTATCCTTTTTTCCAAATAAGTTTTTGATAGTCTTGTACTAGTCATTCTCTTGACATGCCCAAACCACCAAAGTCTTGATGACTTAAGTCTCTTTTCCATGGATTCCGTTAGCTCTAGGTTTGATATAATCTCATATTTCTTTATGTGGTCTAGTTTTTGGGAGGGCCATTCTAAAAAACTTCATTTAACATGCTTGGACCTTGCTAAGGTCCCTTGATGTTAGTGTGCATGTTTCCAAAGCATATGTGAGAATAGGAATGAGATATGATTTGTACAAGACAAGTTTTGTTCTTCTGGGAACCCTGATATCCCATAGTAAGCCCCACACGGTACTGTAGAAGTTGGCTCTTTGGTTACTCTATTCATTATTTCTAACTCACTTCTGCCTTTATTAGCAATTATTCTCCCCAGGTAGCTGAATTGGTCAACAACTTCAACTTGATGGTCTTGCAATTTTATATGACAGTCTATTTTCTTTCGGCATATTTTTAGTGCTACAGTTTTTTTTTATTCAATTTCATTCCATATTCTTCAAACTTATCATTCGATATTATCAGTTTGTTTTGTATTCCTTCTTCTGTTTCATACCATACTGCTGCATCATCTGCAAACACCAATGCCTGTAGATCTCTATTGAATGTTCTCTTTAGTTCTTTTGAGATGTTATCCATCTCCACTATGAACAGAAAAGGTGAACGGGCACTTCCTTCTTGTACTCCTTTGGTTGTACCAAACCATTCAGAATAACCATCCCCAACATTGTCACAGCCCTCCATTAATGTACCTATCAAAGAACAAGGGCTTCGTGAAGATCTGCCACCCCGGAGCCTTGCAATAGTTATGGCCGCCACTGTGTTTTTCTAACAACGGCATGATACATTGAATCTTGAATTGAATATCCTGCATGTGTATAAACAGACTGTAAATAGGAAGAACATAAAAAATATATATTCTTTTCATACCAGACACTATTCTTGATGAGACTTTAAGGTCACAGATTGAATTACTAACTTTTAATCTACTAGCTATTAAAAAATATGAAACTGTATTCACAAATTCATTTAGTTCAGTCTGTTCTGAGAAGAGTTAGTGGACTTGTGGTCAACTTTTTCTAGTACAACCACAGGTACAAATCTGTATTCTGATTATATTTAAACATACAAATGTTTCCTACCACTGTAACTTAACTTTTATAATAAGGAAACAAGAAATGCTTCCTTGGTTTCTCATTAAATTTCTGAAAAAAGAAACTTCGTTTAACAATTAACGCAACAGAGTGAAGACAACAAGGCAGTAGTGAGCAACAAAAACAAGTTTACAAAGAATTATAAGCAGAAAAGAGGCAAGCTAAAGATACAATCATGAAAAACATTATTGCTGGGAAAAAATAATAAATGATGCAACTAGAAATTTCTATGGTTATACCAGAAAGTTTGATGGAGGAGTAGGTATTCAGACAATTATGGATAATGATGGAGAAGAAGTTACCAAGGATATGAAAAAGGCAGAGATGTTAAACAACTGGCGTAATGAGACAACTAGAGATACCTTTCCAGAGTAGGAGCCTCTCCAAATAAGGCAATTTGAATCAGCTCCCTTATTTTTTTGAGAACACTGGTAGCAATGGTTAAAAGAAGAGTAAAGGAAATGAAAATATTACTACAGATGTTTTAAACATAGCAGAATAGTCTAGTCATTGTTCCACATTAGGGAAAGAAAATATCCACAACCTGTTTTGCACTTAGAATTCTAGCTCCTGTATGCAATGATGATTGCCTCAAAATATATACTTTGCAAACATTCATTCAATAATATCCTATGGAATAATTTTTGGCCTTCAAGCAATATATATATATATATATATATATATATATAAACACTATTTTCAAATTACAAAAATGGTCTGTCAGGATAATAGCATAAACTTCAAGGAGAACCTATTGTAAAGACATATTTAGAAAATTAGGCATCCTGACTGTTCCTTCTTGTTATATCTTCAATTCTATAATGTATATAAAAAATAACTTATAAGACTTCACCACAAACAGTTCCATCCATACATATTCCACAAGATCAAAACATGATCTACACATATAGAGGAAATTAAAAAGTAAAACTCAAAATAGTTTTTCCATAAGGGAGTGAAATTGTATAACAAACTGCCAGTAGAAATTAAGGGAGGAAAAAACCCAGAACTTTTTAAGAAGAGGCTAAAAATGTATCTAATAGTAATAGAAAATGCTTATCACTCCATAGAAGACTATTTAAAGTAGCCAAATTATATAAAACATCTGTGTCTATTAAACTAGTAGTTATAGATAAATTGTACAAAAGCTGTATATATTTCTATATGCCTTACATTTATAGTTGAATATCCAAATTGTGCACATTATGTATTAAAATGACGAAACCAATATACATGAAAATGTATCATATGGTGAATAAAATAAATGTAAATGAAATGAAAAATCATCATTTTTACAGACATTTTCCACTTTTGCAGTTCCGCCCTGCTCTTTCCTCTTTTCAGAGGCTTGTGCTTATTTTGGAAGCTTATTTATCAGTCAGACTACCAGCTTGCTAGGCCTTTCAAAGTCTTATTGGTAAGTGGAAGTTTATGTCTGAAAATATTTAGATATGTTCTATTTGTATTGAAGTATATTTTTGGTATATTTAAGTATATTTATTGTAGTGTGTAATTTTTGGATAACAGATTGCCTAAAAACTGCTACTATTACTTGCACTTGGCCCCATTGAACCTCCTTAATCTGGTGTGGTGCTGCCTTTTGCACGCAACCACTCTGTTAAGTTCACCTCAAAATATCAATTTACATTGAATCTAATAGTCGTGTAGTTTATTCATTATTCTAATGAATGATCATTTTTTGGTTTACAGTCAGAAGTTAGGTTGTTTACTGATGATATGATGTTATAAATTAAGACTGATAGCAGCAAGGATTGTGGATAGTTACAGGATGATCTCAATAGAATATCAAGTTTGGTAGGAAAATATTAAATGAAACAAAATGGTAAAAAGTGTCACCTTGTTAAGTATATAGATGGAGAACTTAAGTTTTTGTATCATTACAAGTCTCATTCAACTTTCTATCTAATGAGTGCCCAGGGTTGTAAAGAACGGCCAGAGTGAGGTGCTGACTCAGTCATGTCATGTCTAGTGCCAAAGATTGTAATGGGAATGTGGAGCTCTACCTGCACCAATAATGTGTAAAATTGCAGGAGCTAGGAATACCATAACCTTTCACTTTTATTATTATAGAGATGGAAGATAAATTGGAGGTTGAAGGTATAAAGTATGAATATCTTGGCTTATAATTTTACAATAATTAACTGGGCAGAACACATTGGGAAAGTATTAGGGAGCAGATTCAAAGTCCTGCATTCACGGGAGACGGCAATGAGGGACTGAACCATGGACTGAGAGAACTGGGTTATAAAGCTTTGGTCACACCACTGCTTGAGTATGGCTGGATAATATGTAATAGGTAATCAAACACAGGAGTTGGATTGTATAGACAGGAAGCTAGATTTGTTTATGGATGATAAATTAGAAGAAATTTATTAACTAAAATGATAAAGGTGTTGAGTATGGAGTGGAAAATAAGAGGCAGTTAATACTAATAACATTTAATTAAATTGCAAGGGATCACACACTTCAGTCACAATTCCCTACACACCCATCTTCTACCTTTTCTGCATCCACCTACATTTGCCCTCTGCAAATTTTAACTTTAAATTCTTTCAACGTTTTTGTAAATTATTCATCATTTCTCTTGGTAACTTATTCAAATCCCTGACATCCGTACCCAAAAAAGGGAATCTTCCTACACCCTTGTGCCTGAATCGAGTGCCAGCTTGGGGTCATGGTCATCTTTTCCCTTCCATGCATTACTTTTCATTCTTAAGAGAGTTCCCTTTGCAGGAGTTTCACGAAGTATGATAGAGTAGTGACAGTGGGAGGTGCAGGAAATAGTATTGATAGAAACGCGAATTATAGTATTGAGAGTGACCTGAGGAAGGTTGGTGAAGGAGGCACAGCATACCAGGGTGGAGCTCATGCAGGTCCTAAGTCGCCATGACCGGCCACAATTGAACTATGCTGTGAGGCGGGTTAATGTGGAAACGGAAGTGCTACTTGGGAAAGGCATTAGTTCTGTGTTGGGGGTTGTGCCTGTGAACACCATTGGTAGGTGGGGCTTTCTAGGCATGGCCTGCACCCAAATAGAAGGGGGGGAGTACTTTCTGAGTTGTTAGCTAAAGCAGTGAGGGAGCCCGTTTCCAGTGATGATGGGGTCAGGACTGTGCCTTTTTTAGGTTAGGGGCTGCTGGTGAAGGGACAGAAATAGATTATCAAAGTGATACTGATTGCAGATTCGCGATGGGGAAAGTCACAGATATTAAAGAAATAGATGAAATGGCTGAAACAATAACTGACTGCGGTAAAAGTGGGAAAGAGGAGATAAATTCTGAAAATGTAAAGCCAGTAGTAAGGGTGTTAATGGTAAACTGTAGAAGTATAATGAACAAAGTAATCGAATTTGCAAACTTAATAGAGATGCACAACCACAAGTAATAATTGGGGTAGAGAGTTGGTTAAAAGAAGAAGTACTAGACAGTGAGGTTTTTCCTGATGGTTACAGAGTGTACCAGAGATAGAGGAGCAATTGGTGGAGGAGTCTTCATACTAGTTAGCAAAAACTACCACAGTTCACTGGCATTCATAGATCAAGACCATGAGTTACTTGGGGTAGATTTCTGGGGTAATAAAAAAGAAAAAATCAGAGTGTTGGCTGTTTACCGCAGTGGAAGAATGACAGAAGAGGATGAGGCTCTTGGGGAGAAATTAAATTCATACTCAGATTTCAGAGGTGAGAATAGAATGATCATCATCGGCGGGGATTTAAATTTACCAGGTGTAAACTGGGAAGGGAAAATAACACAAGCAAACAAGATTTGCAAATATCTTAACAAGTGGTTGAGCAAAACACTAGGGGACAAAATATTTTGGATATATTTCTAATTAAGCCCGATGAAAACCTTTTGAGGTATCAAGTAACTGAAGGAATAAGTGATCATGAAGCAGTTCTGATGGATATTAGAGGATTCAGTAAACCAGCAGCCAAAATTGAAGGGGGAAATAGGTACAATTATAAAAAGGCACAGGTTTCAAATTTGAAGAGATATTTCAGAGAACAATTCAGCAAATGGAAGGAAGGCTCAGGTACAGTAGAGTCAAGGAAGAGTTCAAGGAGATAATAAGAAAGGGGAAGAAAAATTTATTCCAAAGCAGAAAATAAAGAGAAGTAGAGAACCTATGTACTATAATAGGGAAGTGAGGAGGTTAAAGAGGTTGGTAAGAAAAGAACATAACAGAGTTAAGAGACAGCAGGGTAGTAGGGAATATTTAAAACAACTAAACAAGGACTTAATAACAGCAAAGAAAATGGCTAAAGATGGGTTTATGAAGAGTATTGTCAGTGCAGGAGGACCATTGACTGATGCATCTAGAAATTTCTATGGCTATATCAGGAAACTGAGGGGAAGGGAGGAGTAGAGACACTTATAGATAAGGATGGAGAAGAAGTTACTGACGATTTGAAAAAGGCAGAGATTTTAAGTAACTGGTTCAGTGAAAGCATTAGGGACAATGAATCAGAAACAGGAGGGTCTAATTCGGAGAACGAGCTTAACAACACAATTAGAAATGACGATAGTAAAAAATTTGATATCCATCCTGAGGAAATCATGAAGGAAATAAGAAAGCTGAAAAAACATAAAGGGGCTGGTGAAGATAATATTACTACAGATATCTTAAAGATAGCCGGATGTGACATTGTACCTTATCTTGAAATATTATTTAAATTGAGTCTAGACACTTGCTGCTTACCACAGGACTGGAAAAGTGCAATAGGTACATAAGGGAGGGGTGAGAAATAGAGTTGAGAATTACAGGCCAATCAGTTTGACATCAGTGGTAGGTAAATTAATGGAAAGATTGATATGCAACCACATCAGAAATATATGTGAGGAACGTAATTGGTTTTCAAGCAGGCAACATGGTTTCAGGCAAGGATATTCATGCGAATCTCAGTTGGTGGGATATATGCAAGATATTTCAGATGAAATGGACAAGGGAGGCCAAATTGATAGTGTAGCACTAGATCTGTCTAAGGCGTTTGACAGAGTAAGCCATAAAATGGTAGTAAATAAGGTAAAAACCATTGGAGTGGATAAGAAAGTCATTTGCTGGGTAGAAGAATTTTTAAAAGGTAGAAAACAGAAAGTTAGGGTAGGAAATGTAGTATCAAAAGAAGTGGAAGTAAAAATGGGTGTGCCACAGGGTAGCGTATTGGGACCATTGCTATTCATTATTC
Source organism: Vandiemenella viatica (assembly GCA_031002005.1). NCBI lineage: Eukaryota > Metazoa > Arthropoda > Insecta > Orthoptera > Morabidae > Vandiemenella > Vandiemenella viatica. The sequence goes on along the minus strand of JARYHS010008075.1, from coordinate 117,940,661 downwards.
TAATGAATAATTGTGTTGATTGTTTACTATCTGAAATTAGATTGTTTGCAGATGACATAATGCTGTATAAAAGAATCAAAACGATAGAGGATTGTAAACAGTTGCAGGGTGATCTGGACAGGATATCTAATTGGGTTGGTAAACATGGAATGAAGATAAATGCAAAGAAGAGTCAGCTTATTAGATACACAAATAAAAAACAAAAGGTTAATTATGAATATAAGGTGGGGAAAGAATTGCTTGCTGAAGACTTGAAATGAAATATCTTGGAATTACTTTTGATAACAAACTTAACTGGGCAGGACACATAGGACAGGTGGTAGGAAAAGGTTTCAAAGTTCTGCACTTGTTGGAGAGAGTGATGAGGGGATGTACGAGAGAAGTCAAGGAATTGGGTTACAAAACTTTGGTCAGACCATTGCTCGAATATGGTAGTGTAGTATGGGACCCTCATTTTACGTATCAAATACAGGAGTTGGAGAGGGTGCAAAAAGGGCTGCTAGATTTGTTTCTGGAAATTATCGCAGAATGCAATCAGTGACGGATATGATAAAGGAGCTGGAATGGGATTCATTGCAAGACAGGAGGAGGATGAGGAGGGTCATGGGAGTGTACAGGGCATATACTGGTGATGAGGCATGGAAAGATATTGCAATAGGTATGAAAAGTAGTGCATGGAAGGGAAAAGATGACCATGACCACAAGCTGGCACTCGATTTCAGGCACAAGGGTGTGGAAGATTCTCTTTTTTAGGTAAGGGTGTCAGGGATTGGAATGAGTTACCAAGAGAAATGATGAATAATTTACCGAAAACTTTGAAGGAATTTAAAGATAAAATTTGTAGAGGGCAAATGTAGGTGGTGCAGGATAGGGGGAAGATGGGTGTATAGGGAAATTGCCACCGGAGCCTGTGCTCCATTGCAATTAAATTAAATTAAATTTAAATGAGAACTTAATTAAACACAAAAATAGGCTTGTACTGGAACTGCCTCTGAAACAGATGCTCTTCACAGTTAATCCAGTTATTTTTTTAGTCTCTGTTTGGTTTAAAATAATTGTTATTAATTAGTTCTGGAACAGTAATATAACAACTTGGTAATAATAAAAATAATTATTCATAAATAGCATCCTGTGTTTCACAGTAGGTTTATACAGTATTGTTATTCTAAATTCCACTATCAATATTTAAAATCTCGCTGTCAAGTTTAAAAAACAAAAGCATACATTAAAGTATATCACCTGTTCTATCTGAAATATAATTGTGTTTAATTGATTTCTAATAAATTAAAATAAAAACTTCTTAGCCTTTTTTTTAAATTCGTAACTATTTAGTTCTTATCCACACTAGCACTAAATGGTATCAACCTACCCTTTTAAATTTATTTTTTAATTCATTAGTATAAGTTTTAATCATTAGCTCTTAAGTACTTTTGATAACTAGTTATTACTTACAAAGCTTCAGTCTAATTATATATATCAAAAAATTTAATAGTCAGTTGAGTTTAGGCACCTACAAGCATAAGTTAGATTCATTTGTCTGTTGTGTCAGAAATCTAATAATTCTTTCATTATTTTCTAATCCATTAAAACAATAATTACCTTATATTTAAAAAATAAATTCCCATAAATAACTGATTAGTTATTATTCTCACATTAGCACTACATACTACCGACATGTGAAAATCGATCTTCAGTTTAAATTTAATGTTTACAACCGAAGTTTTATTTTATTGGCTTTTAAGTACTTGTCACCTAGTTATTATTTAAAACAAAATGATTGAAAAGTAAAACTTCAAACAAAACAAAAAATCAGTTAAGTGAAGAATAATTTTTTCTTTTATTAGACTATCAATTAAATTTAGATATATAGAATTTTGTAATATAATCCTTAAGGTTCATTTAAAAGGTACAAGTAGATATTGTTTTATGAAAAAATTGTGCCTGGAAAGTGTGGCGCCTGTTGCAGATGTGGGGTAAAGGTTTGGAATGCAATGGTGTAAAAAAGTGGTTTCACTGAGAATGTAGGACAAAGGAAACTGAATGAGGCTCTTCAGTGGTTGTGTCAGCTCTGTTT